>JABUQX010024031.1:0-20000 GCA_015478945.1 Trachelipus rathkii | reverse complement strand
ATATGTATATATTATTATTATATTATATTATATAAGTATATATATATATTATATATATAATATATATATATTAATATTATATATATTTATATATATATATATCAGATATATATTATATATATATATATATATATATAATTTTTTTTTAAGGGTGTATCACCTAAATATTTAAGGAAATTGGAACAGATATAAATGGATGTGTAGTAAAGCCTCAAAACTACTAAAAAAATAAAATTTGAATCAGCAGCTTAAATTTTTTTAATTAATATGAAGAAGTTTTTTAAAATTTGATTCATATTTAATAATTTAAAAAATTTTTTTTATTTTTTTTCACAGAATTTTGTTTAATATAGGTAACTATTTATTATAAAATAATTATTCCCCTTCTTTTGTTTTTGACGCTTTTTGATAAATTTTGAAGAAAAAAAAAACATATTTTAGATAACTTGAGTGAATTTATTAATTAGAAATCATTAAAGGATAATTTAAATAAAACTGAAGTAAAAGCTTTGATTTTAACATAAATACAAGGATAAACTGAACTAAATTCAATTATTTAAATTTTTCTATTCATACAAAATTTTTTTTTTTATCTGTCAAAGATTTTAAAATATAGTTTTTTTCGGATGAAGGGATCTTTTTACAATTTGTGTTTAAGATCTCGGTTATTTTTATCTGTGCAGACTGCAAGCCGTTAAGTAGGTATAACAGGCTTAAAGCTGCAGTATCTGGGTCTTTTCATTTAGAACTGAATTCTTGTTTATTGGGGACCCATTTTTAAATGGAGAGTGTCTGACATTCAAAGGAAAGCTTATGGTGTTGTTCCAACGTCTGGTTCGGCTTGAGCGAGTGTTTCGAAGAGATTGCAAGATTCTAATCTAAAGCAATATCAATTCAGAAGCATCAGTTAATCAAGTTATTTTTTGTTTTAATGTTTTATATTTTGGTTTTGATTTGATTTGATTTTTTTAATCCTACTTATACTGGTTTTTAACCACTCTTCCAAGCTTAATTTTTGGTAATATAATTTTTTTTATTACTTTTTTTAAAAAACTCATTAACACACTAACAACAAATCCTTCTAGTTTGTTATATAAACGGTTAATTTTATTATTATTCTTCAATCTCTTTAACCTGGTCAATAATGAGGTTCTTTCACACTGATAACTTCCTTTTGGTCTATTTTACTGATTTTTTCTTTATTATTAATTTTGTGATTATTATTATTTTACATCAATTTTCTTAACTTCTTACTTCAGTTTATATTTTTTATTTTTTTATGATTTTTTATTTCTATTTTCTTATTTTCTATTTTTTTTTTTTTTTTTGTTTTTTTTTTTTTTTTTATTATTATTTGTTGTTAGCACTAATTATAATTTTATTCTTATTTATATTGAAGAATTATAGAAATCCTTTTTCACATCAGGATGAAATACGCAGTTCAATACATCATTTATTATTTGAACATAATAGAAGTATGAACAGGTTCTAAAAAAAATATATGACCAAAATATAAATTATAAGAGTCGAAATTTACTGAGTGTAAAAATTACAATATAATTTCCTTAATGGAAAATGTCTCAAATAAATTGTTTTTTTTGAAAAACTTTATTTGTCTTCAAGCTTCATCAGCAACTTTGTAACTCTATGGTATTTTTATTTTATTCTATATCACATTCACAGCTATTTTTATTACAGTTTTAATTTCAAACTGACCTTCAATTGCTGAGGAATAGGGATTTTTTCCAGAAGAGATTGGTTATAGGGTGGCTTAGATATTCTCAGGTTGTAGGGCTGCTTTTGTCTATATTAAGTTAGGTTGCTTTTGAAGATTTGTTTTAATCTCATCAATAGCTTGAATTACTCAATTATTTCTTCTTAGAATTCTTTGCTCTTGCAGAGTTAACTAGATGTTTCATATGTCTTCTTCGTATAGCTTTTAGTTATTATAACGTTTGCATGAAGGATTTGTCATTGCTTGGATCACCTAATACTTTTCTTCTTGTCGAATCCTTTTCGTTTTGAATCAACTAGATGTTCCTATTCTTTTTCAATTGCTCCTTGGGTGCCTTGAAGTTCAATTTTTGTACTTTGCTTATTTTCTCAATTAACTTAGACAAAGTGGTTTTTTGTTTTTCAGTATTTGTTTTGAGATTCTGCATCTTATTTTTGTTGCAGTATCTCCTGTTTTCTATTTTTGCTTAATATTTTGCTTTTTTTTTGCCTTTCTCTATTTGCAACCTCAATGTTGCCCATACTTAGGATCTTAGTTGGTAAGAACAAATTCTTTCTTCTTATCTCATTTTGCTTTTCTTCCTTATTTCTATTTTGGGTTGGGTCAGAAGCCACAATGTCATGTTACAGTTTGGTGCACACCCCAGTATTTCTGTTATTTTTATATTTCATTTTTATTAATTATTATTATTATTATTATTCTTATTTTATTAATTATTATTATTATTATTATTATATTATTATTTTATTATTTATTATTATTATTATTATTATTAATTATTAAAGATTATTATAAATTTTGTTATTTTAAGTTTTTATTAATTATTTTTATTATTATTATTATTATTATTATTATTTATTTTTTTTTTTTTACTATATTATTGTTGTTTTTAATGTTATTATTGTTATTTATTATTATTATTATTATTATTATTTATTATTATTATTATTTATTATTATTATTATTATTAATATTATTATTATTATTATTATTATATTTTATTTTATTATTATTATTATTATTATTAATTATTATTTATTATTATTATTAATTATTATATTATTATTATTATTATTACATATTAATTTTTAAACATGCAAAAAAAACGGTTCCGGAATTGTGTGCCATTTTGGAATGGACTTTTACGACCAAACTGAGCACAATCGCAATGGCGGAGGGGTTTTAGCCCTCGCTAAAACAAGCCATGGGCCATGCCAATGCCAATTGCGATGCAGTGCCCATGCCCAATGCCATGCCCAATGCCATGCCCATGCCATGCCTGCCCATTGCCATGCCATGCCATTGCCCATGCCCATGCCATGGCCCATGCCCATGCATGCCATGCACTTGCCATGCAGTGCATGCCCATGCAAATGAAATTGAAAAAAAAATGGAAAAAAAGTTCAAAATTTCGTTGCCTTTTGGAGAAGGGTCTTTACGAGAAAAAATTTGCCACCTTTGCGCGGGCGTAGCCCGCGCTATTATTTATGAATATTTATTATTATTACTTTCATTATATTTTATTATTATTATTATTTTATTATTATTATTATTATTATTTATTACATTTATTATTATTATTATTATTATATTATTATTATATATCTGATCATTATTATTCATTTAATTATTATTCTATTATTTACATTATTATTACCATTTTATTATTATTATTATTATTATTTATTATTATCGATTATTATTATTCATTATATATTATATTGATTTTATTATTTAGTTATTATTAATCAATTAATTATTATTCATTATTCATTATTATTATTATTATTATTATTATTATTATTATTATTTATTATTATTATTATTATTATTATTAATTAGTATTACAATTTATTGATTATTTTTTATTGTAAATTCTTGTATTCTTTATACAGTTTCCCAGTTTCTAAATATGAATATTTTATTAATTACATTATTATATATTATTCCTTATTTGCTATTTCCATTATTATGATTATATAATTTGATTATTATTTATTATTATTATTGATTCATTATTCTATTATTAATATTTGAGGTATTTCATGAATGTTTTTTTTTTCTATTTTTTTTTTTTTTTTTTTTTTTTTTTTACCGAGAGAACACCCGTCCCCGACGTATAATCCGGGGCACTTAAAATCCCTAAAAGACAGGGAGGAGCGTGTTAACTATTTAACACGTGCGCGAGCAGTATTCATTCATTGATTACATGATTATTATTATTGATCTATTAATAATGTAATTGATTCATTTATTATTATAACTAATTTTTATATTACATTATTATTATTATTATTTATTATTATTATTATTTTATTATTATTATTATTCATATTATGATCTATTATTATTATTATCTATTATCTTATTTATTATTATTATGGATTATTTATTATTATATTATTGATTATTAATTGATTCATTATTATTATTATTATTATTATTATTATTATTATTATTATTAATTATTATTATTATTATTATTATTATTATTTATTATTATTATTATTATTATTATTATTATTATTATTATTATTATTATTATTATTATTATATTATTATTTTTATTATTATTTTTTCAATTATTATTATTATTATTTATTATTTATTGATTAAGTATTAATTCGTTCCCTATTTAAAATTTAAAAAAATTTTTATTTTCAATTCTCTTTTTTTTTATATTAATTATATTTTTATTTATATATTCCTCAGTACCAAGAATTTAGCAATTATTATTTATATATTATTTATTGATTTGATTCTATTACTATTCTTATTATTTTTATTATTTATTACTATTTCTATTAGATTTTTATAATTATATATTTATTAATCTATTATTGGTGCTCTTATTATCCATGCATAATTATTATTATTATTATTTTATTGTAGTTATTATTGATTTCATTTACGTATTGTGCATTCTTTTTACATCTACATTCAGATTATTACCACATGTCTGGCCAGTTACATAAACCAGGCATTTGGAGATACTTTGCCCAACTCCCAATCCGCTTTAATCCCATGCCTTCTAATGTCGGCCTTCTATTTATCATTCAAACCTTCAAATGCTGAGAGAAATCCTCCTAATGCAAAAGTATTAAGAGCGGAATATGACTTCATTATAGGTAATTATTTTTATTAATTTAACATTATATTATTATTATTTTATTGCTTATTATTATTATTAATATAGAAGTATTTATTAATAATTAATGTAATTAAATGATTTATTAATTATATTATTGTTTTTTTATTAATATTCTTATTATTATATTATTATTGTATTATTGTATATTAATTATTATATATTATTATTTTTATTATTTGTATTTATAATTGTAAATATTTTATCATGTAGATTTAATAGTTACTATAAATATAATTTAATTATTATTATTATTATTATTATTATTATTATTATTATTATTATTATTATTATTATTATTATTATTATTATTATTATTATTATTATTATTATTATTATTATTATTATTATTATTATTATTTTTTTGTATTATTAATTTTAATTTTTTTTATCTTATTATTATTATTTCAGCTGTTACCATTATTATTTCAGCTATTACCATTATTATTTCAGGTATTATTATCATTCAGTTTTTATTATTATTATTATTATTATTATTATTATTATTATTATTATTTTATCTATTTAGAATTTTTTATAGGTCCTAATAAAGCCAGTTGAATGCCATAATACAATTAAGCATTATCTTTCTAAATTTTAATTATTTTTTATTTTATTATTATTATTATTATTATTAATTATTATATTACTTAATCCGATTATGTACGTCATATAGTGGACGCCGGGTGGACTGGTGTAAGTCGAAGTGCTAGTGCATCCCGAATAATTTTCGAATTTAATTTTGTGAAATTAATTTCTTTGGGAGAATTTATTTTTTAGCACTTAGACTTCGATATACTTGAGACCTTCGACTTATTATCAATCCCCGTTCCAAACGTCACTATAGCAGTCAGTAGTGACATTAGTAGTGTTGCAGTGTCGTCCCATTGCTACGTCGACCTGTTTAGCCAATTCTTGTTGGTTCTTCATTTTGCCACTGTATTTTATGAGTCTTTGCACTGGTTACGGTTACCACAATTGTCCACCTACTGTTCCTGGGTTTGAATTGTTTCTCGCGTGGTTCTGCCTTCTTCTAAAGCCATAAGTTATTAGTATTTCCTCATATCTATTCTCATATTCCCTTATATACTTATTTGGTACATCTTTATTCATTTTAATATAATTTTTAAGTATAGATTATGATTATGCATTATATAGTTAGTATAGTACTTATTTATTATATATTATTCTATAATATTATATATTATATCTATATATATATATTAGTATATATATAGGTATATATATAATATAATATATTTATTATATATATATATACTACATTATAAAAAGTTATGATAATAAAATTTACGACAAATTTATAATACATCTAAATGCTCTATTATACTTTTGATACATAAAATATTAGCTTTAATAAATATGTATAGGCTATATTATATTTCTACTATATATATTATTATATAATATATAGTTTATATATATTTAAATATATGACATATATGTATAATATATATAATATATATAATACATACTTACTACTTATATATATTTATATATATATATAATATATATATATATATATATATTAATATTCATATATACAGTATATGAGTATTACGCCTATATATTTTACGGATCTATATAATATAATAGTCTATATAATAATGCAGTGCTTTATAGATTATATATATATATACTGTATACTTTTACATAATTATATATATAATGCCTATATTTTACTTATCATCATCTTATATATATATAGCTCTAATATATATATATATAATATATATATAAGAATACATATATATATATATAGTATTTTATATATCTATTTATTATATATATATAATAATTTCTAATAATATTATATATAATTTATATATATATATATATAATATTATATATATTAATATATTTATTATAAATATTATACATATATATATATTATATATATATATATATATATAATAATATATATATATATATATATATTATATATATTATATTTATATATATTATATATATATAATATAACATATTATATATATATATATATACTACGTAACATTATTAGACGTATTATTATACTACTATATATATAATATATATTATATATAATATAATTTTATCTTGAATTAGTTTTTTATATAACTAATAATATATATATATATAATATAGTCCATATATAATAGCTTATTTATATTAAGTATACTAGTAGAACTATATACTATAACTTATAGTAGTTATCATTATATATTATATAGTCTGCTATATCTAGAACTATATATATTATATGATGTTATAAGTGCCATCACTATTTTTATATATATATATATATATTTACTAGACATATATATATATATACATAATATTAATATTTATTCAGTTATAATATATAATACTATAACTATATATATTAATATTATATTATATAATATAATATATATATTTAGTGGAATGTATCGGACCAGAATTTTGTTCGTATACCCGAGACCCGGAACTGATACCTTTTCGCCGGAACCTTGTCAAAAAGTTTCTCGGTCGGAACTTGTGAGGTCCCAGAACGTCGGGAACTTTAATTCTGTATCTTAAGCCTGCACTAATTAGCACCTCCTATGCCGGAACAAGCTTGTCTTGTATACCATTATAGCATCAGAGGAGGTTCAATCTCTCGTTCTTCCAAGAGTTCTCACATCGCCCTCATGAAGCGCGATGACTAAGCAAGGGCGAATTCCGAAGAAAAGGAGTCAGTTTATTTTGGAAGCGGTGCTGAGCGGACGTGTTTTTTAATTCTCTCTCTCAAGAAAGGCGCTTCAGCGGCCAACAGGATGCTGAACGAAGAGATAAAGCGCGGTGAGAAAAAAAAGCAACGAGAACGTCGTGGCATTCTATTTTAGGAAATCTTCGTCTCGGGTAAGTTTTTTTTAAAAGGTTTCTCGTAGATTTTAGATTTAAGTAAAATCTATTATATAAATGTTATATAAAAATTGTTTACTGGAAAAAACTAATGAAAGGCGAGCCGTCGCCCCATTTTCAAAAATGAAAAGTATGCAATAATAAGTAAATTTATATAAAAACATTTTTTTAAAGATTGTGATTGAAAAAGGCGCCAAAAAAATTGGATTTATCAGTTGAGTCTATCTTCTTCAACGAGTTTGCCCATCGCTCTCGTGAAACCGTGAAACGCGACGACTATACGAGGGTAAATTCCGAAGAAGAAAAGTCGGTTTAGTTTGGAAGTCGTGATGAGCGGACGTGTTTTATAATTCTCTCTGAAGAAAGGCGCAACCGCGATCTATAGGATGCTGAACGAAGAGAGAAAGCGTGGTGAGAATAAAATGGCAAAGATTACGTTGTGGCGTTCTATTTTAGGAAATCTTCGCCTCGGGTGAGTTATTTCTTTAAAGTTTCTCTTAGATTTTAGATTTAAAAATTATTGGAGTAAAATCTATTACATAACAAACATAATTCGGATGCAGTGTTCAGTGGCTGTGTTTTATGGCTCTCTAAAGAAAGGAGCTTCGGTGTTCTATAGGATGCTGGACGAAGGGAGAAGGCGCCAATTACGTCGTGGCCTACTTTGAAATGCGAGACGCGCTCTCGCTTCCGAATAACGGTAGATCCCGCGTCGTCGTAGAACGGTGGTGAAACAGACTCGTGAACGGAGCACCGAAACGGTAAGGTTTAAAATAATTTTTATAGCTGTTATATAAAAGTCGTTTATTGAAAAAACTAATGAAAGGCACGCCGGAGCTCCATATTCAAAAATGAAAAGTTTGCAGTAATAAATAAAGTTATATAAAAATATTTCTTTAACGCCAAAAAAATTAAAAGTTATCAGACGAATCTATCTTCCTTAATGAGTTCACCCTTTGCCCGCGTGAAACGCGACGACTATGCGAGAACGAATTTCGAAGAAGAAGAGTCAGTTTATTTTTGAAGCGGTGCTGAGTAGACGTATTTTATAATTCTCTCTCAAGAAAGGCGCTTCAGCGGCCCATAGGATGTTGGACGAATGGAGAAGACGCGGTGGAAAAAAATCGCAACGATTTCGTCGTGGTGTTCTATTTTATCAAATTTTTAGCCTCGGGTAATTTTTTTTAAAAAGTTTCTCGTAAATTTTTTTTAAGATTAAATTATTAATAATCTATTTTATAATAAACAATTTGGAAACGGTGCGAGCGGACAGTTTTTATAATTCTTCAATCTCGAAAAGCCGCGGCCGCCGCCTCCCAATCATATAGAAAATAAAATGCAGTATATAATAAATTTATATAACTATATTTTTAAAGATCGTTGATTGAATTGGCGCAAAAAAATTGAACTTATTCAGTCGAGTCTATCTCTCACGAGTCGCTGACTTTCATGCCCTCGAGTCGAAACGTGACGAAATATACAGGAGAATTCCGAAGAAAGAAGATCAGTTTATTTGGAAGCGGTTGCTTGACGGAACCGTGATCTATAATTCTCTCAAGAAAGGCGCTTCAGCGGGCATAGGATGTTGGACGAATGGAGAAGGCGCGGTGAAATATAATATCAACGAATTCGTCGTGGCATTCCATTTTAGGAAATCTTCGCCTTGGGTGAGTTTTTTTTAAAGTTTTTCTTAAATTTTAGATTTAAAAATTATTTAAGTAAAATCTGTTATTATTAATAAACAAATTTTGGAAATGGTGCTGAGCGAATGTGTTTTATATTTCTTTTTCGAGAAAGACGCGCCGCTGCCCATATTCAAAATTGAAAATTATGCAGTAATAAGTAAATTTATACAATTATATTTTTTTTAAAGATCGTGATTGAAATTGCCGCCAAAAAAATTGAAATTTATCAGTCGAGTCTATCGTCTTCAACGAGTTCGCTCATCGCCCTCGTGAAACGCGACGACTATACGAGGGAAATTTTCCGAAAAAGAAGAGTCAGTTTATTTTGGAAGTGGTGCTGAGCGGACGTGTTTTAAATTCTCTCTCAAGAAAGGCGCTTCGGCGGCCCATTGGATGTTGGACGAATGGACGTTCGCGCTTCCGAATAACGAGGATAACGCTCGCCGTCGATCGGTCGTGAAAGAGACTCGTGAGGAGCACCGAAACGGTAAGGTTTTAAATAATTCAATAAATGTTATTTAAAAGTCGTTTACCGAAAAAATTATTCAATGGCGTGTCGCCTTCCCCATATTTAAAAATTAAAATTATGCTGTAATAAGTTAATTTATATCAATTTTTTAAAAAAGATTGTGATTGAAAAAGACACCAAGGAAAATTGAAAATTATCAGTCGATTCTATCTTCTTCAACGAGTTCGCCCATCGCCCTCGTGAAGCGCGATGACTAAGGGCGAATTCCGAAGAAGATGAGTCTGTTTATTTTGGAAGCGGTGCTGAGCGGACGTGTTTTATAATTCTCTTTTGAGAAAGGCGCTTCGGCTGCCCATGGGATGCTGGACGAATGGAGAAGTCTCGATGAAAAAAAGAATAGCGATCACACCCATTTCGTCGTGGCGTAATATTTTAGGAAGTCTTCGCCTCGGGTAAGTGTTTTTAAAAAGTTTCTCCTAATTTTAGATTTAAAATTATTTAGGTAAGCCCATTATGTCATGGCGTACTGCGAAACGCGAGACTCACTCGCCCTTCCGAATATCGGGGATGCCAAGTCATCGTCGAACGATCGGTCGTGAAAGAGACTCTGCTGGACTAAGGGAGAAGGCGCCTATTACGTCATGGCCTACTCTTAAATGCGAGACGGGCATGCGCTTCCAAACCACGGGGATGCCGCGTCGTCGTCGAACGGTCGTGAAATAGATTCGCTAACGGAACACCAACAAGGTAAGGTTGTAAATAATTTTATAAATGTTATGAAAAAGTCTTATACTGACAAATAATTAATGAAAGGCGCGCCACAGCCTCATATTCAAAAATGAAAATCATACGGTAATAAGTAAATTTATGTAAATTTTTTTTTAAAGATTGTGATTGAAATAGGCGCGAAGAAAAAATTGAAAATTATTTGTCGAGTCTATCTTCTTCATGAAAAAGACGAATTCCGAAGAAGACGAGTCAGTTTCTTTTGGAAGCGGTGCTAGAGAGAAGGCGCGGTGAGAAAAAAAGGGCATCGATTACGTCGTGGAGTTCTATTTTAGGAAAATTTTGCCTCGGGTAAGTTTTTTTTAAAGTTTCTTGTAGAATGTAGCTTTAAAAATTATTTAAGTGAAAACTATTTTCTTAAAAAAAAGTTGTTTCCCGCTAAAAAGTAAAGGCGCTTCATCAGCCTTGAAAAAAATCGTTTTCCGCCATAAAACTAAAGGCGCGTCGCCGCCCTAAGTGAGAAAAGTAAATTTTCCTATAGTAGTAAAATTACATATATTACTAATTATATATTATATATATATATTATATATATAATATATATTATATATATATATTATATATATTATATTATTATTATATATGTAAAATTTCATAAAACGTTGAAAAAAGTCAGTTTCCCGCCAAAAACTATATGCGCGCCGCCGCCCTAAATGCGAGTCAGTTTATTTTGAAAGCGGTGCCGAGCGGACGTGTTTTTATAATTCTCTCTGAAGAATGGCGTTTCGGCGGCCATTATGATGCTGGACGAAAGGAGAAGGCGCGGTGAGAAAAAAAAGCAACGATTACGTCGTGGAGTTCTATTTTAGGAAAATTTTGCCTCGGGTAAGTTTTTTTTTAAAGTTTCTTGTAGAATGTAGCTTTAAAAATTATTTAAGTGAAAACTATTTTCTTAAAAAAAAGTTGCTTCCCGCTAAAAAGTAAAGGCTCTTCATAAGCCTTGAAAAAAAAGCCGTTTTCCGCCATAAAACTAAAGGCGCGTCGCCGCCCTTTGAGAGAAAAGTAAAGTTTCCTATAGTTAGTAAATTTACATATATATATATATATATTATATTTAATTTCATAAACGTTGAAAAAAGTCGTTTCCCGCCAAAAACTATATGCGCGCCGCCGCCCTAAATGCGAGCAGTTTATTTTGGACGTGGTGGTGAACGGACGTGTTTTATTATTCTCTCTTAAAGAATTTGCAGTTTCGGCGGCATTATGATTGCTGGACGAAAGAAAGGCTCAGTTGAGAAAAAGAGGCAACCGTTTAACGTCGTAGCGTTCTATTTAGGAAATTTTTTGCCTCGGGTTAGATTTTTGCAATGCTTTTGAAGCATGAAGCACCCAATCTTATTTAAGTTGAAAACTATTTTCTTAAAAAAAAGTTGTTTCCCGCTAAAAAGTAAAGGCGCTTCATCAGCCTTGAAAAAAATCGTTTTCCGCCATAAAACTAAAGGCGCGTCGCCGCCCTAGTGAGAAAAAAGTAAATTTTCGTATAGTTATTAAATTTAATTATATATATATTTAATATATATATATATTATATAATTATATATATATAATATATATATATATATATATATATAATATAATATATATTATATTATAGATATATATTATATATATATATATATATATATATATATATATATATATATATATCAGTATATTAATATATATAATTTATTTCATAAACGTTGAAAAAAGTTCGTTTTCCCGCCAAAAACTATAAATGCGCGCAGCCCGCCCTAAATGCGAGTCAGATTCTTACTTTAGACAGTAAGGTAGTGGAGCGCGACGTGTTTTATTATTCTCTTTGAAGAAAGGCGCTTGGCGTTACATTAGGATGCTGGGACGAAGCGGAAGGCGCACGGTGAGAAAAAAGGGCAAACGTTTACGTGCGATGGTGTTTCTTTTAGGAAATCTTCGCCTATTGTAAGTTTTTTTTAAAGTTTCTTTTTGAATTTAGATTTAAAAATTATTTTAAGTGAAATCAGTTATCTTGTAAAAAGTCGTTTCCCGCCAAAAACTAAAAGCGCGCCACAGCCCTAATTGCGAGAATGAAAATTATCCATTAATAAGTAAATTTATATAATTTTTTTTCAATTTCATAAATATTGAATAAATTCGTTTCCCGCCAAAAACTAATGGCGCCGCCTCCCTAAATGCGACTCAGTTTATTTTGAAAGCGGTGCCGAGCGGACGTGTTTTATAATTCTCTCTCTTAAGAAAGGCGCTTCGGCAGCCCTAGGATGTATGGATTAAGGTAGAAGGTTAAGGTGAGAAAAAAAGGGCAAGCGATTTAAGCATTACGTCGGTGGTTGTTCTATTTAGGAAGAATCTTCATCATCGGAGATATTTTTTAAAGTTCTTTTTATTAAATTTTTTAGATTTAAAACTAATTTTAAGTAAAATCTCGTTATCTTCAAATAAGTCGTTTCCGCAAAAAAGCTAAAGGTTCGTGCCCCACCCTAAGTGCGAAAAGTTTCAAAATTATACAAATAATAAGTGAAATTCTTATGTTATGGCATATTTTTTTAATTTCATAAATATTGAATAAATTCGTTTCCCGCCAAAAACTAAAGGCGCGCAGGCGCCCTAACTTTGAGTCAGTTTATTTTGGACGTGGTGGTGAGCGGACGTGTTTTATAATTCTCTTTGAAGAAAGGCGCTTCGGCGGCCCATAGGATGCTGGGCGAAAGGAGAAGGCTCGGTGAGAAAAAAAGAGCAACGTTTACATCGTGGTGTTCTATTGTAGGAAATCTTCGCCTAGGGTAAGTTTTTTTTAAAGTTTCTTTTAGAATTTAGATTTAAAAATTATTTAAGTAAAATCAGTTATCTTGAAAAAAGTCGTTTCCCGCCAAAAACTAAAAGTGTTCTATTTTAGGAATTATTCGCCTCGGAGGAATTTTTTTTTTTAAAAAGTTTTCTTTTAATATTTTAAGATTTAAAATAATTACTTTAAAGCTAAAATTTGTTATTTCTTGAAAAGTTTTTTTTTCCCGCTAAAAAACAAGGCGCGCCCCACCCCTAAGCTGCCGAAAAATGAAAATATCAATAATAAAGTGAATTTATTTATATTTTTCTTTTATTTCATTAAATATTGAATAAAATTACGTTTTCCGCGCAAAAGCTGATGTGCGCCGCCTCCCTAAATGCGACTCAGTTTATTTTCAAAGTGGTGCCGAGCGGACGTGTTTTATAATTCTCTCTTAAGAAAGGCGCTTCGGTAGCCCTAGGATGTTGGATTAAGGTAGAAGGCAAGGTGAGAAAAAAGGCAACGATTAAAAGCATTACGTGGTGGTGTTCTATTTTAGGAAATCTTCGTTCTCGGAATTATTTTTTTTTAGTTTCTTTTATAATTTTTTAGGATTTGAAAAGTCTTAGCCCCCCCCTAAGTGCTGAAATCAAAATTATCCAAATAATAAGTGAACTTTATTTATATTTTACTTTTAATTTCGATAAATATTTGATATAAATTCTTTTCCGCTTAAAAGCTAATGCGCCGGCCTCCCTACACTTGCGATCTTTCAGTTTATTATTCAAAGTGGTGCCGAGGCGGACCGTTTTTATAATTCCTCTTAAGAAAGGGCGCTTCCGGTAAGACCTAGGATGTTGGATTAAGTAGAATGGCAAGGTGAGAAAAAAGGCAACGATTAAAAGCATTACGTGGTGGTGTTCTATTTTAGGAAATCTTCGTCTCGGAGTATTTTTTTTAAGTTTCTTTTATAATTTTTTAGATTTAAAAAGTCGTTTCCCGCCAAAAACTAAAGTCGTGCCCCCACCCTAAGTGCGAAAATCAAAATTATCCAATAATAAGTAAATTTATATATATTTTTTTTAATTTCATAAATATTTGAGAATGAATTTGTTTCCCGCCAAAAACTAAAGGCGCGCAGCCGCCCTAACTGTGAGTCAGTTTATTTTGGACGTGGTGGTGAACGGACGTGTTTTATAATTCTCTTTGAAGGAAAGGCGCTTCGGCGGCCCATAGGATGCTGGGCGAAGGGAGAAGGCGCGGTGAGAAAAAAAGCAACGTTTATGTCGTGGTGTTCTCTATTTTAGAAAATCTTCGTCTCGGATAAGTTTTTTTTTAAAAGTTTTTCTTAATTTATTTGATTTAAAAAATAATTTTAGGAATTCTTTTCCTCGGGTAAGTTTTTTTTAAAAGTTTCTTCTAAATTCTAGATTTAAAGTTATTTAAGTAAAATCTTATATAATATTTAATAAACAAATTTTTTAAAATAATAATTTCAAATATTAATGAGAACGGGCTCCCTGTCATCGTACGTCCCCGTCGTGGAGCCCGGTAATATTTTTCGATCCCTCCGAAACAATCTCATTCACGACACCAAAAACCGATCGATCATCGATCGAATGGAAAGATAATATATCGCGTTACCGAAGATTTGCCTTATTCGTCTATTTTTCATTTTCGTACATGAACGCATCCCGGCGAAGATTTTCGCGTCCGCGCATTTGTTCGTCGGGATGCGTTTTATTGCGACGTTCGTTCGATGGGCGACCGAGCCTATCGTCCGTCTTATTATTTTATTATTTTTTTTTATATAAACGAGCCGGAACGAATCGATCGACCGAGGTCGGTTCGCGAGCTCGTTCGAATAAAGGCGAATCTTTACGGTATCGTGGTCATATTTCCTTTCTATTCGATCGAAGAACGAGACACATTCACAAACACACACATAGGAGGGTCGAAGATAGCTAAAGCGATGACAAAACTTTGGTACGGACGTTCTGCCGTAGTACCTTGCTCGCGCGCATTCTTTCTTTCTTTCTTTCTTCCTTCCTTTCGGTTTCTTAAAATTTTATCGAGGGAGGAAAATGTTGTTGCTTATCCATTTCCTCTCTCGAAAGCCGGCCGGCTAGCTAGCTACCTAGCGAATATATTCTAGAAAAAAATGGTTTTAGCGTTAATAATGTAACCGGCGAACGACTATCTAAATTTCTTTCCGATATCCAGAAGGGTTAGATGAGGGCGCTTGGGAAAGCGGACGGGAGGGAGACGATATTCGGAAAGAAATTTTGACTTTCGTTCGTCCCGTTATTAACGTCAGGTTTTTTTCCGGAATGAAAAATTGCGAGTACAGTACGGTATTTTTACTCGCAAAATTTTTTTTTGGTTTTAAAATTGAAAGCGGTTCGCACCGCGAATTGAGGTAAAATCATGATTTTTTTTTTGTTTTTTGTCCGTTCCGTTTGTGTTTTTTTTTTTTTTAGATTTAAGGCACTTTTTTTATATAAGGTTTACCGATTGTTTTTTTTTATTTATTTTTTTTAGATTTAAGGACCATTTATTTACTAATGTATATGCAAAACTTTTTCCCTACAGGCGCTGCAGAAGAAACAAAAACACGCGACGGATAACCCAGACACACATTCACGCACACACACACACACAAACACACATTCACGCGGAAACCTCTTCCGCTTCATTTCCCTATTTCTCAACCAAACGACGTTCGATAGCCGCTAAGCGGCCTCCCTCTTTGATTCGGTCGGAAAGTCTTTATCATCGTAGAAGTACTATGTTGTTCGGCCGGTCACTAACAGCCCGTCTTGATCATAGCGTCCTATACTTTGATATACCCTATTCCGATCGATGAGAGGAGTCGGTAAACGGCCATCTGACATACGATCGAGTACCTCGAAAGGGTATTTTAAAAGTCCGTTTACGACTGGTCTAGCCGCACTTTCGAGCGTCGGATGCGGTCTATCGACGACGATGACACCGTTAGTAGTTAGTTAGTCCTCCGATAGATAGCAGCTTCTCCTTCTATCTGAGGGTGAGAATTTGTCCGAAGCGTTCGAAATAGCGTTAGTTTAGGTTAGAGTAGCGGGTCGGTCGATTCGTTGTTCTTCTATCTCCGACTGTCCTGTCCTTTAAATTAAAATATATAATATCGACCGATACCTAACGAGCGTGCCCAGGGGTTCGCGATTACACATTTTTTCCGACTCTTTTAAAACCCTGATTTCCACTTCTTCTACTATTACCACCTTTTGCTTTTAAACAGTACACTCGCATAACAGACACTATCACACTTACAGGTTTCGAACGCTGATGAGGACGGACGCTCACGGGCTCCCTGTCATCGTACGTCCCCGTCGTGGAGCCCGGAAATATCTTCGCATCCCTCCGAAACAATCTCATTCACGACACCAAAAACCGATCGATCATCGATCGAATGGAAAGATAATATATCGCGTTACCGAAGATTTGCCTTATTCGTCTATTTTTCATTTCCGTACATGAACGCATCCCGGCGAAGATTTTCGCGTCCGCGCATTTGTTCGTCGGGATGCGTTTTATTGCGACGTTCGTTCGATGGGCGACCGAGCCTATCGTCCGTCTTATTATTTTATTATTTTTTTTTATATAAACGAGCCGGAACGAATCGATCGACCGAGGTCGGTTCGCGAGCTCGTTCGAATAAAGGAGAATCTTTACGGTATCTTGGTCATATTTCCTTTCTATTCGATCGAAGAACGAGACACATTCACAAACACACACATAGGAGGGTCGAAGATAGCTAAAGCGATGACAAAACTTTGGTACGGACGTTCTGCCGTAGTACCTTGCTCGCGCGCATTCTTTCTTTCTTTCTTTCTTCCTTCCTTTCGGTTTCTTAAAATTTTATCGAGGGAGGAAAATGTTGTTGCTTATCCATTTCCTCTCTCGAAAGCCGGCCGGCTAGCTAGCTACCTAGCGAATATATTCTAGAAAAAAATGGTTTTAGCGTTAATAATGTAACCGGCGAACGACTATCTAAATTTCTTTCCGATATCCAGAAGGGTTAGATGAGGGCGCTTGGGAAAGCGGACGGGAGGGAGACGATATTCGGAAAGAAATTTTGACTTTCGTTCGTCCCGTTATTAACGTCAGGTTTTTTTCCGGAATGAAAAATTGCGAGTACAGTACGGTATTTTTACTGGCAAATTTTTTTTTGGTTTTAAAATTGAAAGCGGTTCGCACCGCGAATTGAGGTAAAATCGCGATTTTCTTTATGTTTTTTTATCCATCCGGTTTGTGTGTGTTTTTTTTTTAGATTTAAGGCACTTTTTTTATATAAGGTTTACCGATTGTTTTTTTTTATTTATTTTTTTTAGATTTAAGGACCATTTATTTACTAATGTATATGCAAAACTTTTTCCCTACAGGCGCTGCAGAAGAAACAAAAACACGCGACGGATAACCCAGACACACATTCACGCACACACACACACACAAACACACATTCACGCGGAAACCTCTTCCGCTTCATTTCCCTATTTCTCAACCAAACGACGTTCGATAGCCGCTAAGCGGCCTCCCTCTTTGATTCGGTCGGAAAGTCTTTATCATCGTAGAAGTACTATGTTGTTCGGCCGGTCACTAACAGCCCGTCTTGATCATAGCGTCCTATACTTTGATATACCCTATTCCGATCGATGAGAGGAGTCGGTAAACGGCCATCTGACATACGATCGAGTACCTCGAAAGGGTATTTTAAAAGTCCGTTTACGACTGGTCTAGCCGCACTTTCGAGCGTCGGATGCGGTCTATCGACGACGATGACACCGTTAGTAGTTAGTTAGTCCTCCGATAGATAGCAGCTTCTCCTTCTATCCGAGGGTGAGAATTTGTCCGAAGCGTTCCAAATAGCGTTAGTTTAGGTTAGATTAGCGGGTCGGTCGATTCGTTGTTCTTCTCTCTCCGACTGTCCTGTCCCTTAAATTAAAATATATCGACCGATACCTAACGAGCGTGCCCAGGGGTTCGCGATTACACATTTTTTCCGACTCTTTTAAAACCCTGATTTCCACTTCTTCTACTATTACCACCTTTTGCTTTTAAACAGTACACTCGCATAACAGACACTATCACACTTACAGGTTTCGAACGCTGATGAGGACGGACGCTCACGGGCTCCCTGTCATCGTACGTCCCCGTCGTGGAGCCCGGAAATATCTTCGCATCCCTCCGAAACAATCTCATTCACGACACCAAAAACCGATCGATCATCGCTCGAATGGAAAGATAATATATCGCGTTACCGACGATTCGCCCTATTCGTCTATTTTTCATTTCCGTACATGAACGCATCCCGGCGAAGATTTTCGCTTCCACGCATTTGTTCATCGGGATGCGTTTCATTGCGACGTTCGTTCGATGGGCGACCGAGCCTATTGTCCGTCCTATTATTTTATTATTTTTTTTATATAAACGAGCCGGAACGCAGCGATCGACCGAGGTCGGTTCGCGAGCTCGTTCGAATAAAGGCGAATCTTTACGGTATCGTGGTCATATTTTCTTTCTATTCGATCGAAGAACGAGACACATTCACAAACACACACACAGGAGGGTCGAAGATAGCTAAAGCGATGACAAAACTTTGGTACGGACGTTCTGCCGTAGTACCTTGCTCGCGCGCATTCTTTCTTTCTTTCTTTCTTCCTTCCTTTCGGTTTCTTAAAATTTTATCGAGGGAGGAAAATGCTATTGCTTATCCATTTCCTCTCTCGAAAGCCGGCCGGATAGCAAGCTAGCTAGCGAATATTATAGAAAAAATGGTTTTAGCGTTAATAATGTAACCGGCGAGCGACTATCGAAATTTCTTTCCAATATCCAAAAGGGTTAGATGAGGGCGCTTGGGAAAGCGGACGGGAGGGAGACGATATTCGGAAAGAAATTTTGACTTTCGTTCGTCCCGTTATTAACGTCAGGTTTTTTTCCGGAATGAAAAATTGCGAGTACAGTACGGTATTTTTACTCGCATTTTTTTTTGGTTTTAAAATTAAAAGCGGTTCGCACCGCGAATTGAGGTAAAATCGCGATTTTCTTTATGTTTTTTTATCCATCCCGTTTGTGTGTGTTTTTTTTTTAGATTTAAGGCACTTTTTTTATATAAGGTTTACCGATTTTTTTTTTTTATTTTTTTTTTTTAGATTTAAGGACCATTTATTTACTAATGTATATGCAAAACTTTTTCCCTACAGGCGCTGCAGAAGAAACAAAAACACGCGACGGATAACCCAGACACACACGCACACACACACACACACACACACACAAACACACACGCACGCGGAAACCTCTTCCGCTTCATTTCCCTATTTCTCAACCAAACGACGTTCGATAGCGGCTACGACCTCCCTCTTCGATTCGGTCGGAATAAATTTATCAGTCTTGACGGATAAGTTACCGGCCGGTCATAACAGCCCGCAAGAAATCCAGTTCGTTTCGATTTTGATAAAGACTATTCCGATCGATGAGAGGAGTCGGTAAGCGGCCAACTGACATACGATCGAGTA
>JABUQX010024030.1:30000-31547 GCA_015478945.1 Trachelipus rathkii | reverse complement strand
TTGTGCAGACACAGCACCCCTTGTTGCTACGAGGGCGTCGTAAAGGTTGGTGCTACGCGAGTGGATAGTTCCCTCGAGCACTGGCCTCTACGTACTATAGAAAAGGGATAAAACACCAACAACAGTTTATAAGTCTTTTGGCCTTTTGACTCGACCCTATCCAAAAGCCGGATGAAACCAGAGCCCCCGACCCCACAGATATGAGAGCAGTACTCCAAACAAGGGCGGATGAGACCCTTTGTATAGGTGGAGTAACTGAGAAGAGGAAAAAAAGTCTCGCACCTCTAAAACAGAACTCCCAGTTTTCTTTGAGCCGACCTAGCAACCACTGTGATTTTGAGTTTTTCAAAACATTTTTTTGTTTATGTTAAGGCAAGGATGTTTATATTAATTAAACAGGAGAGAGACCGAGAGAACCGTTCGAAGGATGATTAGAAAATTTAAGGTCTTAGATAGAGAGATTTGTTGAAGTTTGGGTTTTTTAAAGAATTAAATTTCACAGCTTGAGACGACCCAACCTAAATTCTATCCAGATCAGCAGAATAGAACGGAAAGATTAAGACGAGAGGCAATTTCTTAGAAGTAAAAATAGGGAGCAGGAATTGATATGAGTTGAAGAATGGAGGGTCGAGCTAGAAGCATATGAGTGGATAGAGTTAGATGTGGAGGTGAGAAGATCATTAATGAAAAAGCAGGAATAAAGTAGGAAATAAAAAACAGAACCCTGAGGAACACACTTTTGACAGAAAAGAAGAAGTCGCCCCATCAACAGAAGCCGATATTGTAGTTATAAAGAAAAAGAAAGTTAGACATTAGTAAGCCAAAAGAAGGAGAAACCCAAAGGAGGGAAGCTTTGAGAGCAGTGACGCGTGCCATACCGTGTCAAATGCTTTTGATATGTCAAGCGCCACCACCACAAGTCTTCCCGTAGTTCCTAAGGCGGAAACCATAAATCTGTTTAATAGGAAAGTATATCGCCATTAGATCTCGAGCACCGAAAGCCGTTTTGCCGATAAGCAGAAAGAAGGGAAAGAGATTGCAGATGATCTAAGAAGTGAGGGATGAGAAGGGTTTCCAAAATCTTAGACAAGAATGCAAGTGGAGAGCTATATGGCGATAGTTAGAAGGATCAGAGCGCATCATTTTTTCGGAATAGTTGACATATGCACGCTTCCAACACTTGAGGAAAGTGCTAGTTATTTGAGCATAGAGAATTATAGCTTGGAAAGAGGGAGGGGCCAGCACGAAGCAACATCCCTCAAAAAGCTCGGAGACGCGAGGAATTTTGCCATCCGGGGCCACCCGCCTTCCTAACGTTAATTGATTTCAGGACTCATGCACCGATCAAATGAAATGACAGGTTAAAGGACATAGACACCTGAGAGGAGAAATAGGAGGAAGGAAGAATACCAGAATCGATCCAGGGATTGAATTAGAGGAAAATAGGAGCCAAAGAGATGATTGGCCTTTTCAGTTGGTGTATTAACAACAGAATCATCAGAGCGAATAAGAGGAGGGAAGGATGATTTACAGAAGTTGTTAGAGAT
>JABUQX010024030.1:5000-25000 GCA_015478945.1 Trachelipus rathkii | reverse complement strand
TTTTTTTTTTTTTTTTTATTTTTTTTTTTTTTTTTCTTTTTTTTTTTTTTTTTTTTTTTTTTTTTTTTTTTTTTAGTTATTTTTTGAAAATTATGGGTCAAAGTAAAAAAGTGGGAAAGCTTCGGAAGGATACATTCTATTATCGTGCAAAAGAATCTGGTAAGTCATTCGTAGGAAAATAAAATAGGCATAGGGCTAGAAGGCACGTTTTTTTTTTTCTGTACAGGCTAGATCATAATTAGATTATTATTATAATGGTAATTATTTCCAATAACTGCCTCTAAACAGATTTTTATAAAAATCACAGCAAAGATTCTAAAAAATAATAATAACCTGTGAATAATAAAAAAAAATTTTTTTTGTCGTCTCTTAGGAAAAAAAGTTACAAACTCTCAAAGTTGTAAAAAACCCTATTAGGATTTGTTTTTAAAAAAAATATAATAATTTTTTTTTTTTTTTTTTCATGACATCAACTGGTATCACAAATTCAAACGGGAATAACAATAGGTGAAATAACGTGAAAATCAGAGCTAGTTCTCTTTAAGGAAAAAAAGTTACAGCCTCTGAAAGTTAAAATTTCCCATAGACTTTCTTATAATTTAAAATTAGTGGGGCTTCGTGGGCTCGTTTTAGGCCAGCCTATTCAGTTGTTTATGTATAAGATTTGTTAATTCTACATAGATTTCTCTGTGTTATTTAACAAAAGCTTATCATAACCTATTTCTTAGAGGGCCTGATAATGAGGGACCTAAATTCCTGGATGGATTCCTAATTAATGAAAAGTCTATTGTGATTTTTAACAACTTTGAGATGCTTTAAACTTTTTTTCCTAAGAGAGCGACAAATAATTTTTTTTTTATTCTTCATTACTATTTTTATTTAGAGGTCTATGCTTGTATTTTTATCAATAAAATCTGTTTTAGCATTGGCAGTTATTGGATAATAATTTACCACTAGTTCTTGGCTTTATAAGGACAAGGGTTTATGGATTTATTCATACATAAACATATAGACGGAAATGTAAGATTTTTAATTTTAAAACACATAGGCTACTAAAAGTCAGTTTGGGGGGCAAAATGGTTTAAATGCCATGTTTCTCAAGTATTTAATACAACGTATTATGTAGCTAATTGCCTGAGATATTAGTATTTTGGTAATAGTGAGTTTAACAGTATTCTTATAAATCAATTGTCTTTTGTTGAAATTAAATAGTCTATGCCTTGTTGAACTTATGAAACTCTGTTGTCAAATTTAAAAGAGAATCACAGTTGCCATATATATATAATATATATATTATATATAGTATATATACTATATATATATATATTATATATATATACCGCTATATATTAATATATAATATATAGTAGCGGATTTTGTAAACCAAATTACCATGCAGAGGCCAATACCTGATACTAGGGATGTAACCTTCATACCAGAAAAGAGGCTGATACGATACTATTTTTACGGGTTACTTAATTGATTATCGATACTTAATTAATTATAAATAAATCATCTAGTAATAAGATTATCGTATATTTGTTGTACTGTCTAAGCAATCTCAAGATTTGCATTCTGTACAACCCAATACTTAGTCATTTATATTTCATTTTTGGTTTAACAGTTATTTATTATTTATGTATTTTTTATTAATTAAAGAGATTGGAGTATATTTGTAATTTAATTAAAGGGTAAATATGATTTTTGTGACTTTCTTAAACACTTATTTTAACGTAATTTGTGTGTTTGTAAAGCTCAATATTTCTCAGACACATTCTAGATACGACAAAAAAGCCGAATACGAATATAATTTTTTCCATTTCCATTTCCCAGTAGGAGTTATATTTTTGGCAGTAATTAGGGCCAGCAATAACGCTTAATATAATTATCGAAATTTCTGGCCACATCTACCTAGTCTCTTATATTAATTATATGTTTTATATATATATAAATAATTATATTACATAATCATATTCATAAAAGATATTATAATATAATATTATCGCTTAATAAAAATATTAAAGATAATAAAAATAATGAATAAGGATAAGTAGATAACTCTTTGGTAACAGTTGCTTTGGCAGTGAAAGTAATAATTAATATAAATAATACTAATATATAAATAATAATATAAGCTTATTTATTACTCTATATATATATATAATAATCATAATTGATAATATAATTAATAATTAATTTACTACTTCATTAGAAATAAAGATATAGAATTATATATATTCAAGTTATAAGTCAATACTATTTACTTTAATATCATTAATATTTTACAAAATAATTAATAAACTATAAATTATATATATATGTGATGCATAAAACATTAAACTACTCCTTATTCACAGTGTTTAATTAATACTAGCGAGAGACCTCATGTTTCCTTATTTGGAGGTGTTTATTATAATATAAATTTTATTAAACCTACCGTCATACACTAAAATAACGCTCGCTCTCGATCATGATGAAGGATAACAAGTTAGAAAGAGTGAGACTTCGAATTGAAAATTAATTTGTGACCTGCATAAGCAACAAGCTAGAAAAGATTTTGGAAAAAAGATTGAAAAATCTTGGTCCAATTCATTCCATCGTAGCTAAAAGAATTCTCTTTCTCGTTTAAAGACCACAAAGTTATTCAAATAATCATGCTTACCTGCCTTAATATTGGGTAAGATTTCAGTGAGGATGCTAGTCAATATTTCCCGGTGACGGCAGTAGTAATTAAACTCAAAGCGTCGAGGAGCTCTTTATTTTGATGGTAGATGCACGCAAAGAGATAATGCAGAATTTCCATTGTGGTGGAATACCAGAGGATTGATTTTAAACGACATGAAATATAAGGCTGCATGCGCTTTTAGCCAGGAGTGAAACAATTAGACACGGCTTTACTCTTTCTGTTGTGGCATAGCGGCGTGGAATCGAACCCGGTCCAAACAGGTTAAATTTCTACTTGTTTATGAGAGAGCGTTCCTTGGTGTGATCCTATTAATGAAAGGAACAATGGCAGAATGCAAACTTTGCGAAAGAAAGTTAACAATTAGTCATGATTGCATGTTGTTACAGGAAGCTGCAATGTTCGGCCTATACTCAACAATTAAACATTCTTTGCGTGCAATATTCACAAGTCTCGGGGAGATTAATAAATGCCGGAATTTCTACTAACATCATTCAGAAGAGTTAGTGATTTATCATTTGAATAAACTAGAATAGTTAAAAAAGGCCCATTCGATTGGTAATCGGAGCTAATCAGAGTGCTGAATACGGAAGGGAGATACATGGGAGAGAATAAAAATGTTGTTTAAAGTATAGGTGAAGCAAAGAGAAGGAGAGAAGAAGGGATAAGAAAACAGAAATTGGTTAAGACTGAAAAGATGAGTGTTGAGGCCTCCTATTGGTTCATAGGTGATGTGTATTTGCATATTCAATTAAGATTATTCAAAACAGCCTTGTCAAAGATATAAATGTACACAAAACAGGGACTATTTAAATCATTAAATGGGAAAATCAATTTATCAAATTTACATATGGACTCTCTAGATATTTTTTTTTTTTTTTTAATTATAGTTATAAATACATAAATAAAATTATAAAGATTCTGAAAGGCATGGTGTTAGGTCGAAAGGTATCCATCTACTGTACTTGTGGTTTCATATACACATGAAGTTTTCAAGAAATGACTGTGATATTTTGAGTACAGATGAGCACATCAGATGTCTTTGAGACACATTTTGTTAAATGACGCATTTACTATAGAAAGTGGAATTCAACCGCCGTATTAATAGGATTGTTTCAAGAAAGATTCTTCTCTTTAGGAGGGAGACAGAGACTTCGAGGCAAAGCATTAGGGAGTTCACTTATTAGAGAAACAGACGTTAAATATTATCGTAAGTAGTAACAGTGGGAAAGATGGATAAAATGCTGATGAGTTAGAGTTGATTACCCACTCAAAAACAGATGTGTGGGAATTTGAAAGATGAGAATGGGTTTAATTATAAATTAATTATAAATGACAGTCAAAACCTGATACCACCTTACAATGATGCAAGAAATATACTCACCTAAGCCCATTTCATCAGCCAAGATCACTGAGTTATGTTTGCACCATGAATGGATCAGCCAATTTAAACCATCCATTTGATAATCTCGCAATTCCAGATCCTGCAATTATTAAGTTATAGACGAGGTAATAATGGTAACAGTTTCCCATTTTAAGAAAAAAAAATAAAAGTAACAAACCTCATTATCTCCTCCGAGAAAATCTGGCTGAAGTTTTAAAGGTGTGAATTTAGGCCTATGTTTTAAGGCAGGACACTGCTTTGGAAAACATGGTGACACTTCTCGTTCTTTGAATGCTTTTAACTGAAACATTATAGGCACACTGAAGAAATACAATTTGTTTAAAATTTATAAAATAAAATAAATAAATAGTAGAGACATTCTTACTTGGTCTGGAAATCTTTTCTCAACAAGGTCCTCAAGTTCCCATGTTGCTTCAGAATAAGGAAGATTTTGCCACTTTATATAATAGTATGTATTACTATTTTCTTCAGCCTCGGCGAACACTCTTTCAGCGCTTGTTAAAAAAAATACATTATACACTCAAAATGAAATAAATTATGCTTCTGAGTCAAGATTCTGAAAATGAAGAGCATGTTCCCAAAACACTTTCTGGAGACAGATTAAAGCAAAAGAATTGTTGTAAACATGCTTCAACATTTTAAAATTAACTTACTTTAAATGGGATGCGTGAAGGTCTCTTTCAAGCTCTGCTTGAATTTCTACATACTCTATTTCTTCTGGTGTAGCTCTATTCTTCCACAACTGGACATCATCTTCTTTTCGAAGATAATTTTCTAGTTTCTTGAAGCCTTTCACCTGAAAGGCATTGAACTGTGCCACCAAAACATTATTGGTCAATTAATAATAAAAAAAATTGCCTTCATTTAACACATCTTACCTCTAATTCGTGCTTGAATAACAATAACTATTTCATTTACCATTATAGTTAAATAAAGGCAGTACCACTGAAGATAGGACAATTAATGCAAATATTGATTATCATTAAATAGTCACCGGTATGGAAAATTTGGCACAATATTAACTTTAGGTTAACTCATATGTTCGTTTGTGTGTTTCCAAACAAAATGGTGTAATACATAAAAGATACAAAATTATGAGAATACCAGGTTATCAATTAGAAAGAAAAAGTGGAGAAATTAAAAAAAAAAATTTAAGCAACAATGCAAGGCATAAAATGAAATAGAAAATTCATGCAGTCAAATGATGTAGAGATAGAGATAAAGTCCTTAAAACTTTTACCACAGAAAAATGTCATATAAGCAAACTCTAACTTCTCCATTAAAAGCAATGGAGAAGAAATTTATTTGTTCTAAATATTTTATTTGTAAGGAATGCTCTTGGTGTTGATCATAAATCAGTGGTTTTTATAAGCCTGTACCAATTACTACCATTTATGGTCAAATGCTTAATTTTTGCATTAATCTTCCCTATAGCGTAAATGATTGCTACAGAAAAAAAACACCAATTTATGATTAACATCAAGAGTATTGCTTATAAATAAAATATTTAGAGGTAAATTTCTCCTATTCATTGCCTTTAACGGAGAAGTTAAGAGTTTGTTTATATCTCACATTTTTGTTTTAAGGACCTTATCTCTATCTCAACAGCATTGGACTGTATAAAATTTCAATTTCATCTTATGTGATGTGTAACTGCTTAGAAATTTTTTCCCTATACATCCAGTTTTTCTTTTAAATTGAGATTTAAAAATTGGAATACGAAATTCTTGCAGTTAAAAGCACAAATCATATCATATAACCAATTCCTACATAGTAATTACTCAAAAAAATTGTTTTATATATATATATATATATATATATATATATATATATATATATATATATATATATATATATATATATATATATATATATATATATATATATATATATATATATATATATATATATATATATATATATATATATATATATATATATATATATTGCTGAAAATGTAGTTTTTATAAAACTAGGCACAAGTTCCAAGTCCATGTTACAGAGTGATAAGCTATTCTAGAAGCAAATTGATACCTATGTCTAAGATCTTTGCTTGCTTGGAAGAAGACTGCCCTGTATGGGAAATTCTCAAACATCCTCAATTATGATAAATAAAGAAGGACAGGAAGAAAATTATGTATTTTTTTGTACACACCAGTCATGTGAATGAAGGATTATAGTTTGGGTGAAACTTATAGGATCAGTGACAGAGAATAAGGTCACCCAGAAGACAATATAAATATGCATGGATGCCACAAAAATAATAAAAACATTTTTTAAGATAAAGTTTTATCAATGGCATTTTTTTCAGCAAGTACCATCATTAAGACAATTCTTACATGATAGCTACATTGGTATGAAGACTGATGATGTTACACGAAGTTGAAGGGACATGCTCCCTCCCACTCTAAATTCATAAAGGGGTAAAATAAACCTCGATTACAACTACACATATAAACTGAAAAAAAAAACAAATCAAGAGAGCAAATATTAATAAGAACAGAAAAAATATAAGTAAGAGGAATAAGGAAATACAAAATATTTCGAAAATAAGTGAAACAAAGCAGTACACAACAGCTAAATTTAACATTTAGTAGTTTCAAGTATTAAATATTCTAAGAACTAAAAGATATTTCTGATTTACTTTATTTCTAAGAATAACCCCATCTAGCTAGTTTAAATTATTTAATTCCCATGCTAACCTTCTGTGTTTTTAAAGATTCTTCAGACTCCCATGTGTTGTGAATATGTGCCCATCCTTTCCATTTGATTAAGAACTGAGTTTCTATTTGAGAAGAATCTGAAGGATCAAAATCCGAATTTGGGTCTCCACTTTTCTCCACTTCATAAATGTAAGTTTGCATACCAACAGCTAAAAGAAGAATGGCGAAATGCATTTTAAATGTGTGGGTGAATAAACTTATGAACTAAGAACAGTTTATTACTTTGTGGTTAAAGTACCTTTCACAGTTATCATCACAATTAGTTCTACCTTAACGAAAGATATTGCAAGTGATGAATCAATATTAAAAAAAGTGTGGAGCATTGTAAAACATAAATTTTATGGTTGTGGATAATTTTAGTGTATGATGATGATATTGATGATATTGATAGATATATATATATATATATATATATATATTTTTAATATATTTCTCGTATAATTTAAATAAAAAAATTATTATGTATATATATATTATATTTATATATAATATATATATATATATATATATATATATATATATATATATATATATATATAATATATATATATATATATATATATATAATATATATATTATATATATATATTATATTATATATATTATATATATATATATATATTAAATTATATATATTATATATATAACGCCTCGTGGCGCAGGAGGTTGAGGTCACCGCCTCTCATCCGAAGAGGGACCCTGCGTTTCAAATTCTTCCCGCTTCGTTGCAGTTGGGTTTTAGTCTACCTGGGGGCAAAGAATTAAAACTTGACTGCGAAACATGTTGATGGCGGTCGTTTGGATGGCGGCCTTAAAGTTTCGATTTCCTGTGGTCCCCCCGTGTTACCCCCTGCATAGGGGATAAAGCACGTTAATAGGTTAGTTTTTTTTTTATAATATATATATATATATAATATATATATATTAATATATTATATATATACTATATATATATATATAATATATATATATATTATATATTATATATATATATTATATATATTATATATTATATATATATATATATATAGTATATATATATATATATATATATATATATATATATATATTATATAGTATATATTATATTATATATATATAATATATATAATATATATATATATATATATATATAATATATCATTTTCATCATCATCATCATCAATCATCATCATTTCCTTTTTTAACCCCAAGACTGGGGGTAAGGTGCGTGACTGGCATCGTAAAATAGCAGGAGTAGAAGAATACGTGACAAGTCGAAAAGAAAGCTCAGCCTTACCTTCCCATGTATACCTATTAGTGAGAACTCGTCGCAGTCAAAAAAAATCCACCCTAGAGCTTCACGGCGACCACGGACAGGGCCCTCATTATGGCAATATCGTCAAGTGTAGGCGTTTCATCCCCTGGCCCAGGGTGGCCAAAACCATAACCCCCTCACAAAAACCCCGCCATTCATCCTATTATGCACCTTATTTTCGCCATCTGCAACCAAACTCTCATTTCTCTCTTTCAGACATTCCTTTACTGACTCAATCCAATTTTTCTTCTGTCTCCCAGCCAGTCGATTCTCAACACACTCACCACTATACATCCGCTTAACCAACCGACTATCATACATCCTTTCCACATGACCAAACCATCTCAACGTACTTTCAATTATTCTATCCTTTACCCATTTCTTCACACCACATAACTCTCTAATACGTTCATTCCTCATTTTATCAATTCTTCTCACACTTAACACGCCCCAAAGGTTGTCCATATGAACACATTGAACTTTAGATCTGTACCTCTTAATCCAGACCATAATCTCACTAATATACATTAACAGAGGTAACAACATACCCTCATGTAAGACCCTAGCGCACTCAAGACTTAGTCCCTTTACATTCACCGACGATTTAATTGCATATATCTTCTCTTTCTTATCCTTTATCTCCATTTGGAATTTCAATAATTTTATCACTCCTATTTTTTTGGTTTAATTTTTTCTTCTCTTTTTAAATGCATGTGCCGAATTCCTTTACCACATCTCTAAGTTCTCGTCAACTAAACTTATAATCTTTTTTTCTTAGGACAATCTCATTCTTCCACATAACAAATAATTATATCAGAAATAGAGTCCAAATCAACCCCCTTTCTCCCCCCCCCCTTTCTCTACCTCCTTCTCCCTCGCTCCCAATCAACCCAGGCGTTTCCGTAGATTCCCTAAATCATTCTGATTATACTCATAGTACTCGCAAGTATTTTCATAAAAGTGCTCTCACGTGATTTCTCTGGCACTTTACATAGGGGTTTATATCCCATGAATAGAAGTTATCCGTTGCAATAAAGATTTTAAAGGCATCAAAACTGGTATTATTACTCAACCTGACACTGAAGGAAAAGTTTTTTTTAAATTTAAAATATTTTTTATATAAATATATAATATATATATATATATATAATATATTATATATATATATATATATATATATTATATATATATATATATATTATATATATATATATATTGCTTATGGTGTGTATGACATTCCAGTGCTTAAAGGTTCACCTTTCTGTTTTGCATTCATACCCACACTCATCCTCCAGACCACATCTTAGGGCCACCACCCTTTATTCATATATCATATACATACTTATATCCACACCCCTCTTCTAGAGAACTTCTTACATACATCCCTATCCCTTATATCCCTATGTGTGGGAAGGAAAAATTGCCCCCACATCGTATGTTCCTGGCGGTCGATGGAAGGCGGACTAAAAAGCACTGAGGTGGTTAGTTAGGTTGGCTACCCGCTACCACTTATCTTTTGCCACGATTGCTAATGCATACCTCGGAGAAGGTCGTGATCGCCGAAAGAGGCCTTCTATCTTTCGGCGAAAAGGTATGAATCGTATGGGTATATGGAATGTCAGAATAATAAATGTTGAGAAGAGGAGAGAGGTGATGGATATATTCAGAAAAGGCAAATTTGATATGCTCGCTGTGACTGAAACAAAGATGAAAGGAAATGGTGAAAATGAGTGGTGTGGTGTGATATGTTGGTGGGGAAAGGAATGAGAGGGGGATAGAAGGATTTGCAATTCTGATGAGTGAGTTGTGGTAGAGAGCTATGAGATTTTGTGTGTTTGAGTACTAGAAGTCTTAAAGGTTAATTAAGTTTGAAAAGTCAAAATGTTCGTGTGTGGTTGCGACCAATGATCCAATCTGAGGGTCAAATATTGAAAAGAGTTTCGATTTGTCTGGGATAATCTGAATTGATTGTGTTGGGATGGGGGGAATATGAGATTCAGTTCATTTTGCTACATATTACTGCCCATTCAACGATTTTTTTTTACAGTTGTCAACACACCACTCACGGGCAGAGCCCTATTCAAGGAGGGGGTGTTGTACGCTCAAAAGTTCACCCTCTAGCGCAAATTACGCATATAGAGCACAGACGCAGGCTTTAAAGTAGGAGATTAAATTCAGCAGGAAATACAGAAGTTGGAAGAGAATTCCACAGAAAAGAGGTGATGGGAAAGAAGGAGGAAACCCAAAGGAGGGGAGCTTGGAGAGCAGTGACGCGTGCCATACTCAGTCAAATGCTTTGTATATATGTCAAGCGCCACCACGCAAGTCTACCCGTAGTTCCTAAGAGCGAAAAACTATAAATAGGTTAGATAGGAAAGTGTATCGCCAATAGACCTCGATCGGAATGAGTTTCCAGATGATCTAAGAAGTGAGAGTCGAGAGGGTTTCAAAAGATCTTAGATTAGAATTACAAAGTGAGAGCTAATAGGGCGATAGTTAAAAAACTATCAGAGCGGCTTCCTTTTTTCGGAATAGGTTAGGCATGTGCGAGCTTTCAACACTGAGGGAAAGTGCTAGTATTGAGACATAATGAGTATAGTTGAACGAGGGGGCGGAGATAGCACGGAAGCACATTTCCTCAAAACTCGGGGAGGAATGATTCAGGGACCCATGCACCCGATCAAATGTAATCACAGACAAAGGCATGGGACACCTGAGAGGAGAAGGAGTAGGAAAAGGAATGCCAGAATCGTCCAGGGTTGAGATAGAAGAAAATAGGAGGCCAAAGAGATTGGCCTTTTCATTGGAGAATTAGCAACAGAATCATCAGGATTCGAATAAGAGGAGCGAAAGGCAGATTTGCAGGAAGTTGCTAGAGACGTTTTTGAGAAGAGGCTAGAAAGATTTGTCAGTAGGAGTACCAAGGAGGTTAGCGCACTTTCCTTTGATGAAAGCCCGCTTTGCTCGTCGAAGAGTGATCCCTGCCAACGACTTCTAAGCTGAATGAAATATTAGCGAGAGTGATAGGAGACGAAGAATTTTTCCACTCCCGATACGCAATGTCTCTAGCCTGAATGGCCAGAGAACAAGCACGATCGAACCATGGATTATGAGGAGAGAAAGATTTAGTTGAAGGAGGAATAAACTTGCTTATCCCATCAACGATTACAGCTCCCTTATCTTTTAAATCTTTATACATCTATCATTATTCCTTACTGAGGTAGCCAATTTGTTATAATCTGCAAACTTGGAAACCTTACATTTAAGTTCCTGGTCTAAATATTTCTTATACATATATGAGAAAGCCACTTGACTAAGAAAATCGTTACGGACCAACAAAACATGTCTCCCATTTGCATTAATAAATACTTTTTATTTTCATTGTTAACTATTATTAATTATTATTATTTATTATTATTATTATTATTATTATTATTATTATATTATTATTATTATTATTATTATTATTATTATTATTATTGTAAAAACTTCCTATTAACCCTTTGATACCGTATGATTCCTCTTTGTCTCATGAATATTTCAGGCTATTTTGACCCTTATAATCAGGGATGGCAATTTTGGTGATTTTTTTGATTTTTTTTTAAAAAATCAATGTGATTTTTTTGATTTTTTTTTACTTTTTTCTAGTTTTTCAGATTCGTAACGTCACGCGATATATAATTTGTAACTTGCAAATTATATTTCGCGTGACGTTACGAATCCAAAAAATCAAAAATATCAAAAAAATCAAAAAAATCACAAATTGATTTTTTTTTTAAAAATCAAAAAAATCACCAAAATTGCCATCCCTGCTTATAATACGAGTTTTTAAGGTTTATTTGGCATTTTCTGATTCACAGAGCTTTGATTTCGTAAGCAAATGGGAAAAAAGTTTGAAATATTTCACAGTTCACTTGCAGTAGCTGTGCAAAGTGGACGCTTTTTGAAAATCTGCGAAATCTTGCAATCTTTGCAGTTGCAATTTTGAAAAATTTATTAAAAATAAACAAAATGAGTTTTGGTTGTTCAAAAAATATTTTTTATATGTTACTATGTTGTAATTAACGATTTGTTAAAAAAAAAAAGTGAAATAACTTATATGCTGCATACTAGAGCCTAGTAAATGCATGATTCCTAAAGAACTCATTCGGGATATGCTACGTATTGGTTTGTTTTTTTTTTCGTTTTTTTTAAACTTTGATTATTTTGGTTCATTTTTCATAAGAATGATTCAATTAGTGCTGTAAATAAGAAGATTTATAAATTTACCCAATTCAGTGGTAAATAAAGCCACTTTTCAACTCTGTTTGAAACCATGAAGGCTCATTTAAGCAAAGGTATCGTCATATATATATATATATATATGATATTATATATATATATATATATATATTATATATAGTATATATATATAACTATATATATATAGTATATATATATATATATATAATAATTATATAATATATACAGGTGTGCTACACTAATAGTTAGTATATTTAATATAATATTATAATAACTTATATAAAATATTAATACATAAATAATAATCATATAATATAATAATATATATATAAACATACAAATATATATATATTAAACTAATTATATACACAACATCAATAATATAAACAAGTTTACGAAGTTTACCATTAATATATGCATAAACTAATATATATATATAATACTATATATATATATTATATATAGTATAATAAATTATATATATATATACACTAATATATATATATATATTACACTAACAAATATAAAATGATATAAAACACTATATATACTATATAAGGCTACTATAGATAATTACACTTAACAGCAAATATTAATTTTAACCAATCAGAATCCAACAACTACAATAGAACTAAAGGGAAGGAAAATACGACTGTTAGGAATGCTGGCTCCCAATTTTATAGGCGGCAAAATGTAAAAAAATAAAAATCCAAACATTACAATAGATACAGCGAAAAGGAAAACTAATTTGGAATCCTTGGTAATTAAGTATAAACTCTAAAAAAAAATAATAATAATAATAAAATAAAAATAAATATGGCTATTTTTTTTTTAGCGAGCAGGGGGACATTAATATATATATAATATTATTTGTAAAGTATTTTACACGGCAATGTAGGGGGCTCGAGCGACGGGGAACACAGGGGGGACGTTTTCCATACCCCGTAGGGGAGGGGCGGCAGGAACCCCCGCGACACCCAAATACAAAGAAGCAGGGGGTTCCGGAGGACCCTTCCCCCAGGAGGGGGAATTAGGTCTACCCCGTAGTTCCCCGGAAGGCCGAGAGGACCCCGAACTCCTGACACCCCCCACACACCATACGACATGCAAGAAATAAAATAACCTCCGGCAATAATATCATTACAACTTATAATTTCAACTAATATAATTTCATCTAATATAATTTCAACTAATATAATTTCATCTAATATAATTTCATCTAATATAATTTTATCTATTTATCTATCTTCAACAGCTTTATTCTACAACTTTCCGCGGAAAAACCACCTTAAACTTGGACCAAGCCAATTCACAGAACACACAATGCCTATCCTCTGTCTGTAGCTATTAGTAGATATTTTAGAGAATTGAGATTAATCACAGCATAACGACAATTGCGTTCTCACACTGAATACATCATATCCAAACTACACTAATAACATATATACTATCTACTATACACACCTCACCAATACAACAACCTAACAATACACTAATAACTATACCTACCCATACCACTACAATAAATAACCACCTATATACACCACACATACATATATAACATACTCACCCATACCAACTTACTACCACCCTAAATCACTAATAATATATATATATATATACTATATAATATATATATATATACTATATATATAATATATATATATATACTAAATAATATACACACATTATACTATCATATATATAAACATATAATACTATAGTCTATATATAATATATATATACTACTAATATATATAGTACACTCATACCCCATATAAATATAACTCACTATACTCAATAATATATTATAATACCATAATAAACATACAATATATATACATACGTATACTATATCAACTCAACTACACACAACATCTATTAATATACTATACAGTTAGCTGTATATAGGTAGTAGTAATACATACCGCACCTACAAAACACTTATATATATACCATATATATAAATCACTAATATATAATATATATATATATATATATTAATATAATAGAATTATATATATACTATAGAACCTATATAATATTATAATACAATAATATATACCTCACTCCATCAATATAATCACTAGTACACCCCCCCATACCTCAAATCACTAACTATATGGCTGCCGAACAGCATGGAGTTCCCAGTAATATGCTTCAAACATATTAGTTCTTGAACTTAACAAAGGTACTCAACACAAAGAACTAAAAAGTATTTATGCAAATTGCTATCCCCCATCACTATCCTTTGATAAAACATCGCCTCTAAGAAGACCGAGGTATAGATCCCTTATGTTTGTCATACAAATTAGACCAAATCGACTGAAAATTTGAAGGCAGACCAGGAACCTAGAAGTCGGACCAGATAGAGGAACACTCAACCGATACTTTGGCACCTCGAACAAAACGAACAGCAGCAACATCAAGTAAAAGGGGTTGGACAATAAGGATCCTGTAAATGTTGTTTTCAAAATTTATGCGCCGGTGTGGATCTCCAGTAGGTAAATGCCGTCCGATTGGGCAACGCTATAAGGAAAACCAAAAATAAACTATATCGAAATAATTTGCACTGCCTTTGCCAATGAGGTACAACTAAATTAATATTGCGCGAGGAGCCCCTCGATTTGCTCCGCACATAATAAATTGAATTAGACTACAAGAACAAGACTATTAAATCAAAGAAGTAGAAGTACTATGCGCGGGGAATTTTATTTTTTTTACCTGCTGGACTATAGAGAACCACCCAACAAGTAGCTAAAACGCCTGGGCATGTAATATACCCGACCGATGTAAAACTTCAACTAAGGTAACCTCTCCACCAAAGTTATGACAACCAAGGCCAGCGATAGGGCATCTGGGCCCTGATATGTGCCGAAACTAATAACAAGAGAAAGATCTTCAAAATCCCCACAAAATCCAAAAACCAAGACAAGCTGGTTGCCTGGATTCGACCCCTTGCACAGTCAGTTAAGGCTTTGATGCAGCAACGGTTACAACTATTTTAGAGTATTGGAGAATACAACTTCGCAAATTTGAAAGCCACCTCCACGCGACAACTCATGGTCTACTCCAGTGAACGCATCAACGGATTTATTTAACTAATCACATAATACCATAATATATCAAATATAGATATAATATATATATATATATACTACTACATTACTTATAACTATAATACTACGTAATATATATATATATATATACTAATATTATATATATAATACCTACTATAATATAAATATACTATACTAAATATACTTATATAATATACAATAATATATTTATATACATAAAATAGTATATATAATATATATATAATATAATATATAATACATATATATACATATATATACATAGTAATACCTATTATATATATATATATACTATATACTCATATATATATCAAATAATAATAAAAAATCAATATAAATATATATATATATAAAATATAAACTTAATACATATATATAAATATATATACCATCTATATATAAATATTATATATTTCTTCCCTCGAAGCTAATAGTTTAGTACTAAATGAGTATATATTTATGCAAGGTATGGTTTTCTACCCTTTCAGTGTTTAATCAACATCTTATCATTTAGACCCTGCCAAATTTTTACCCCCTTATTAATCAAGGGCTAAGAATTAGATCCTGTTTCTTCAAAAGTGGTTTTACGGAACTTACGTGATATTATACACCAACATCGGTCCTATATCATAAATTACAAGACGGTGGGACATCTGTACTCAAAAAAGTAGTATCTGTTTAATCGTACTCCGTTTACTCGCAAAAAGTAGTTGCGTTTATCGTTCTTCCGTTTCTTTGAAAGGAAGGAAAACTAACGAAGTGCCGTTACTCCCGTTACTTTTTTAGCTAATTCAAATTATGACATTTAATGATACGGTATCTTAGCAATTATTAAAGTTGTGATATTATTAAATATTTTTCAACATCCATCAAATTATTTAATAAAACAAAAAAACCCTCATGTTAAGACCCTAGCGCACTCAGGACTTAGTCCCTTTGAATCCACCAACGATTTAATTTAATTGCACTAGCCACTTTCCTGCCATTCACAACTTCCTCTACACTCATACAATCCATCCGTTCCCTAATTATTCATCAACACCTATTATACTAATCATGTATTTAAACCAGACCACTTCGTTCCTCCAGCTGCTCCCACCAATCTAAATAACTTCACACCGAGGGAACTGGACCTCACTTAACAACCATAATCTAACTCTTATCTACGCTTACCTCCAAACATCTCCTTCTTTTACACACCGTGACAAATCTCTCTACCATCCTCTCAAACTCTCTCAGATTCGGCCACACAAAAAACCAAAATCAATCCGCATATAATAGAGTAGCGGCAATCCTCCACTCTCTTCCATACTCCATTCATTCTAAGCCACCAAGATTGTTCGAGTCTGACTCGGGGAGTCGGGAGTCAGACTCCATTTATGACAGAGAAGGTGGAAGGTAAGAGTCGGAGTCGGTAATTTATAAAAGAGAGATGGAGTCGAAAATTTGAAACTCTCTTCCATTCTCCATTTTTCTAACACCATCCCCTGTCCATACCTAACTCTAATTCTTTCATAACCCCGTCCATAAACAAATTGAATAACCAAGAAGGCATAGCACATCCCTGCCTCACTCCGCTATTAATATTAAAACATTCACTTTCAACTATATATATTCTTATACACGCTTTACTATCGTCATATACACTTTTGATTCCATTCAGAAGCTTACCACCAACACCATATATCAATAACACCTGCCATAGAGCTTCCGTATTAATCATTTCATACGCCTGTTTGCAAATACAAAAAACCTAAATACAATTTATTCGTCTACTCTCTCATTTTCTCAATCATTTTTTTCAATGTAAAGATTTGATCCACACATCCTCTACCACTTCTAAAGACACCTTGTTATTCACAATCAGACCTTTAGTCACTCGACGAATTCTTTCGACCAAAATATAAGTATATATTTTCCCTACTACGCTTAATAAACTAATTTCCCTATAATTCCTTTTTTTTTTTTTTTTTTTTTCAGTTGTCATTACCACTCACGGGCAGAGCCCTATTCAAGGAAGGGGGTGTTGCACACATCAGTCATTCATCAACTAACGCAAACTACGCAGATGAGCACAGACGCAGGCTTTAAAGTGAGAGAGATTAAATTCAGCAGGAAATACAGAAGATGGAAGAGAATTCCACAAAATAGAGGTTGCAGGAAAGAAGGAAGCACCACAGCGAACAAGCCTGGAATTTTCAATATCAACACAAAACTCATGCGCCGACACAGCACCCCTTGTGCTACGAGGGCGCCGTAAAGGTGGTGGTACGCGAGTGATAAGTTCCCTCGAGCACCTGCCGCTGCGGTACCTATAGAAAAGAGATAAAGCACCAACATCGCGCAGCAAAGATAGAGGGTCAAGTGAACTGGAAAGTTGCATAGAACATTTTATTAAAGCTTTTGGCCTTTGACTCGACCCTATCCAAAAGCCGGGGTGAAACCAGAGCCCCCCCCCAATTATGAGAGCGTACTCCATACAAGGGCGGATGAGGCCCCTGTATGAGCTGGGAGGCAACTGAGAAAGGATAAAAAGATCTCGCAGCCTAAACAGGAACTCCCTAGTTTCTTAGAGGCTGCACTAGCAACCATTGTGATGTGCGTTTCCAAGACATTTTTTTGTTTATATGTTAAGGCCAAGGATGTTTATATTGTCAACAGGATAGACGAGGAGAACCGGTCGAAAGAGATAGGAAAGTTAAGAAAGGTGTCTTTAGAAAGGGAGATTTTGCCCAAAAAGGTTGGCGTTTTTTAAGGAATTGAATTTCACAAGGTTGAGACGAAATCCCCACCCGGAAATTCTATCCAGGTCAGCGAGCAATAGAATCGGAAAGATTAAGACGAGGCAATTCTAGAAGTAAAAGAGGGAGCAGAATTGAAATGAGTTGAAAAAATGAAGGGTCGAGTCATCGGAATACGATGGATAGAGTTAGATGTGCAGGTGAGAAGATCAATAATTTAAAGTAGGAATAAAGTAAGAGATAGACAGAACCCTGAGGAACACCACTATTGACAGAAAAAGGAGAAGAAGTCTGGCCCCATCATACAAACAGCCGCCGATATTTGAGGCGATTTGGTAAAGAAACTAGGAACATAAGTAAGCCAAAGAGAAGGAGGAAACCCAAAGGAGGGGAGCTTGAAGAGCAGTGACGCGTGCCATACCCGGTCAAATGCTTTGATATGTCAAGCCGCCACCACGCAAGTCTCCCCGTAGTTTCCAAGGGCGGAAAAACCATTAAATCAGTTAGATAGGAGAAGTATATCGCCAGCAGACCTAGCGAGCGCCCAAAGCCGTACTGGCGATCGGAAAGAAGTTGAATTGAGACTTCCAGATGGTCTAAGGAAATGAGAGTTTGAGTAGGGTTTTCAAAAGGATCTTAGATAAAGAATACAAGTGAGAGCTATAGGGCGATAGTTAGAAGGATCAGAGCGTCTTCCTTTTTGCGGAACAGGTTGGACATGTGCGTGCTTCCAACACTGAGGGAAAGTAATAGTTTTGAGACATAGAGAAAATAGTTGAACGAGGGGTGGGTCAGCACGAAAGCACACTCCCTTAAAAACTCGGGTGGAGGAATGCCATCCGGGCCGCCCGCCTTTCCTAACGTCAATAGATTTCAGGAGCCCATCGCATCCAATCAAATGTAATCACAGGCAATGGCATAGGACACCTGAGAGAAGAAGGAGGAGGAGGAATGCCAGAATCGTCTAGGGTTGAGTTTTGGAGGAAAATAGGAGGCCGAAGAGATTTTCCTTTTTCAGTTGGAGAAATTAGCAACAGAAACCATCAGATCGAATAAGAGGAGGAAGACAGATTTACAGGAAGTTGGTTAGAGATGTTTTTGGCCAAAGGCCAGAAAGATTTATCAGTAGGAAATCAAGGAGGTTTAGCGCACTTTCGTTTTGATGAAAGCCCGCTTTGCTCGACGAAAGAGGTATCCCTTTACAACGAATTTCTAAAGCTGAATTGAAAATAGCAAGAGTTGATAGGAGAAAACGAGGAATTTTTTTCCACCCCCGATACGCACTGTCTCTAGCCTAAATGGCCTGAGAGCAAGCACGATCGAACCATGGATTAATGAGGAGAGAAAATTTTAGTCGAAGAAGGAATGAACCCTCTCATCCCGAACCTATTCATCCCATCAACGATTACAGCTCCCACCCTTATCGGCAGAAGCGAAAGCGTAACCAGAGTCAAAGCAGTCATTCCCAATTATAGCTAGCGTAGAAACGACGCAAGGCCCCAAATCGGCCCGATCAAAATGCCAGAAAAAACCGCATAGGGCAGGATGAGCTGTTGGAGAGAAAGTATTAAAATGAGAGATATAAGGTTGTTGGTCAGATTTACCGATAGGAGCGAAAGTGTTGTATTTAAAAGAGAAGACAGTGTAAAACATAGGTCAAGTGCGTTCAAGAATGGTTGGGACGATTCCGGGAATGTGTGGTGGGTTCTTTTAAATAGTTGCTCCAGATCGTTGAGAATGCTTGAATGATTCGGCCTCCTCCCTCTAAATCAGTATGAGAGGACCCAACCATTCAGTGTTGTGTACATTGA
>JABUQX010024029.1:32500-59204 GCA_015478945.1 Trachelipus rathkii | reverse complement strand
GGGAGAGCGTCAGTCCAATTTTCCGGATTGGGCTGAGCTAGAAGAGAAGCCTTTAGCTGACGGTGGAAACGTTCAACAATGCCGTTCGCTTTTGGGTTAAAAGAAGTCGTGTGAATCTTCTCTGAACCAAGAAGATTCATCAAATCTCTCCATAAGAAGGATTCAAAAGGTCTACCTTGGTCCGTTGTGACAGAAAGCGGCACACCAAAGCGCGAAATCCAATGAGCCAAGAAAGCTTTAGCTATGGATTCCGCGTTGGCGACAGAGAGAGGGATAGCCTCGGTCCATCGTGTGAACCGATCTATGCACGTAAGAATGTATTTCTTACCGCGGGAGGGAGGCAGAGGTCCAACGATGTCGATGTGGACACGTTCAAAGCGAGCACCAGGGGGTAAGAAAGTGCCTAGCGGGGACTTGGTGTGACGATGGACCTTAGAACGCTGGCAGGGAAGACAAGTGCGACACCAAGTTGCTACGTCGGCATTCAGATCAGGCCACACAAATCGGGCAGCAACCAGTTTGCGTGAAGCCTCAATGCCAGGGTGGGAAAGCGAGTGAAGATTGAGGAAAACAGCCTTACGGAACGATGCAGGTACGAAAGGACGAGGAGATCCCTGAGAGACATCGCACAGAAGTTTCTTCTCTATCCCAGGGAGTTGGAGCCACTCCAGCTTGAGAGAAGAATCTTGTGGAAGTGCAGGATCCTCAGTAGTCTGGCACGTTGCCATAGCGTCGTAGTCGATGTTGGGCAAGGCTGAAATCGCGTCGATTTCAATGCGGGAGAGAGCGTCAGCAGTGAAGTTGTCGACACCTGAAATATGTCTGACATCAGTTGTGAACTGTGAGACATACTCAAGGTGACGAGCTTCTCGAGGAGAGTGCCGTTCGTTTCTGGAGACCATAGCGAAGGTAAGTGGTTTGTGATCAGTGAGTATGTGGAACTCACGACCCTCCAGAAAGTAGCGGAAATGACGAACGGCGAGATACATCGCAAGTAACTCCCTCCCAAAAGCACTATAGCGAGTCTCAGGAGGTTGCAACTTGCGAGAGAGAAAAAGGCGAGAGGAGACCACACTCCGTTCAGGTGCTGCTGGAGAACACCTCCGACAGCAAAATCGGAGGCATCTACCTGAACTCTGGTCGGAGCTGAGTCCTGAGGGTGAACTAAGAGTGTGGCAGAAGCGAGTGCTTCTTTGGAAGCTTCAAAAGCAGCCGTAGCTTCATCAGACCAGTCCACTTTTGTTAGAACTGCCTCGGCTGCTGGCCGGCGGATTGAGAGCGGTGCAGGGGTCGAAGATTATCAGCGCACCGATTTGAGAAAACGATGGATAGAAGTTAAAGCATGCCGATGGTTACTGACGGAAGCTGCTTCTGCAGGGACAGGCCTAGGGAAGGTGCGGATGGCCTCAACGCGCTCTGCAAGAGGACAAATGCCATCCGCTGAAACAGTGTGTCCTAGAAAGGTAAGAGAAGGGACACCAAAAACACACTTTGCCGGGTTGAGACGCATGCCACATTCGTCCAACCTGGCAAAAACTGCACGTAGATGTTGCTCATGCTCGGCAGGAGAAGAGGAAGCTATGAGGAGGTCATCCAGATAAGCAAAGGCGAAGGGGAGACCTCTAAGAACGTCATCGATGAAGCGTTGGAAAGTCTGAGCTGCCCCCCGCAAACCAAACGGCATTCTGGTATACTCAAAGAGGCCAAAAGGGGTGATGATGGCCGTCTTCGGTATGTCCTCTAGTGCGACTGGGATCTGGTGGTAAGCTCTTATAAGATCCAGTTTGGAAAAGATGCTCTTACCTGCCAGATTCGAGGTGAAAGACTGGATGTGCGGGACCGGGTAGCGATCTGGTATTGTGCAAGCGTTCAGAGCCCTAAAATCTCCCACAGGCCTCCAATCAGAAGCACCTTTAGGGACCATATGGAGGGGGGAGGACCATGAACTTTTGGAAGGGCGGACGATACCAAGTTCGAGCATGTGCTCAAACTCCGCCTTGGCTGCCTTGAGCTTGTCAGGAGGCAGACGCCGAGCACGAGCGAAGGTGGGAGAGCCCGTAGTCTCTATATGGTGGCGCACAGAATGTTGAACAGGAGAGGAAGAAGAACAGGGGTTCAACAGCGCCGGAAAATCCTTCTGCAGGATGGTGAAGAAGGGGGCGGTACCAGAAGAAGGAGCAACCGCAGAGATGCCTTTAAGAGCAGAAGAAACTACGGTACCTGCAGAAGACAGAGACGTACAACCGTCAACCAATCTCCTGTTTCTTAGATCGACCATAAGGTCGAAATGTGACAGAAAATCAGCTCCCAAAATGGGTTGGGTAACGTCAGCGACCACGAATACCCAGGGGAATTGACGGCGGAGAGAGAGGTCTAAGGTGCACAAACGCTCACCATAGACAGGGATGGTACTACCATTTGCTGCGTAAAGAGCCCGGTCAGGAAGAGGGACAGCGGACTTTTGGGTAGTATCTCGAGGAAGAAGCGAAAACGACGCACCGGTGTCGATCAGAAAGAACAGGTTTGTAGACCTGTCGAAAAGGCGCGGGGACATCCTGAGATGAAAGAAGGCGTTGAGAGAAGAAACAAACGGAAGGGTGGTCCAGCTGTATACCACCGACTTTATGAACCGAGCTGGCTAGCAGGGTTTCCCGAAAATACATGGGTGACGTTGCAACTTTTTCTCTTTCAGGCCATTACCGTAATGGTGATAAAAAACAATATCCGCTTAGGGTATGAGCGATCTGGGACCTGGTGTTGCATGAAGAACGGTCAGAGAAAACGACGAACTGGAAGAGGAGCGGTTATAGTGGCGAACGGAGTCCCTTGGAGACCGCCAGCATGACGGAGATGCGACAATCTAAGCCATCGCCCTTGATGTCTTTGCCATGCCAATGTTCCAAAGTAGAAAGACGAAGCTCTTATATACCATAAAAATCGGGAGTGAACCAGGGCGGTCGTGAAGTAGACGCTGCGAGTTAATGGTACAGGGTTACGAGCGTAATGGGGGTAGTACACACGGGTAAGAAGAAGAAGACGCGTTTAAAGAGAAGAACCGAAAGATAACACGTCAAGAGGTGGGTAGAAGGAAAAAAAGTATAAGAAAGAAGCGAAGAGAAAGACAAGGAGGGAGCATAAAGATATATAAGATAGAGATGAGAAGAGAAATTGCCTGTAGAGCACTGTCAGAGGAGAAAGTGAGAGACTGACATACCAGGAGGCAAGTAATTATAGCGGGACGGCATTGGAGTTGAAGGAGGCGGCGCATGGAGTACCATCTATGTACCCTCTCTGCACCTCCAGAATGAGAAAGCTCGGCGTCCATAACGCTAGAAATAATTGAATACGTTCGTGTGGAAGTTTCTGAGCAACAAAATGTAGTATGCGATGAAACCTGATTTCCTTGTGATGAGAGTAGGTTAGGTAAGTTGAACTACACTTAAATTTTAAAGACAAATATCTAGTCAACAGGAATATATAATTGATCAGGAGAGCTTCTGATCATTTACCTATAGACTATGATGGGAGTGCCACGTAGCATAAACTCTCATTCATACTTTGCTTCTCTGTTTAAGTAGAGAGCCTACGAGAGACCAAAAGAATCTCGAAGTAGCAAGTGTATAGGGAGTGTCAGTGAAGATATTATTAATATGTAAGGAATGGAGTCTCTGATATCGAGAGCGAGACATCTTCGGGACAAGAAATGAAGAAACTAAATAACCGATTATACATCTGAGTCTTCGCTTTTCGTCGCCGATGCTGTGCGCAAATGGGAATAATATAAACCGTACATTCAATATAGATACCAACATAGTCTCAGGTATGCGGAAATATAGCAATTATGGCGAGAGAAGTTATCGAACATGAGTTCGTAATGTTAAAAGATATAATATGGGAAAGAAGCCCAGTGGATACTTCCTCACTCCTCTCTAACTCTACTTATCAATGATGGTCATGAATAAATGATAAGACAAACCAGAAGAAGATATCAATTATGATAGTGTTGAGAAGTGATTAATAAATAAGAATTATAAAGTATTAGAAGGGAAAATAGAATGAATATGTGGAAAAAGCCAAAAAGCCACTGCAAATTAAAAAATACACTAGAAAGATAATGAACTTTATAATAAATAATAGATAAGAAAAAAATAAATTAAATAATACTCTCATCTCGCACAGCTGTCTGAAAATATAGAATTCCAAATAAAACTAAATAACAATTAATACTAATTATAGTTCACGAGAATAATCCGAATAAGTATTCATATACGCTAAAAAACAATACGAAGAATAAACTTTTTAATGTTCTGGTTTGAAAAAACTATTGTTTCCTGATTAGTAAATATTTATATCTTAGTTACTCCAAGGTTGAATATAATTATAGCTATTCGTCTATGATAAGAATAAAAAAGAATAATAAGAACATGCTGTTTCCTAAGGTGGATAAATATTAACACTATGTATATATATTATATAAATAAACTGAAATTAATATATTGGAAAATTAATGATATATATAAAATATTATTACAAGATAAGTTAAAAAAAATAGAAGAAAAGAAGTAATTTAATATAATAATAATAATAATAATATATAATTAATAATAAAATAATAATAATAATAGTATAATAATAATAATAATAATAACTTTCCATATTAAAGAGTAGGAAATATATAAAAAATGCAGAAGATTTACACAAGAGGTTCATAACTCAAGGCACAAAAGACTGAGAGATGCTGCAGATTCATGAGAGCAGGGCTGGGATAGTTGTGGGGCCTAATACTACTTACAGGTAGGCTTTGTATTCTATATATATCAACAGTAGAGATACATCGCTCACATTAAATATGAAACCCGCTATCTAGCTGATATAGATAATAATTGCATAGTCTCCAGACCAGGAAAACCAATAGTCCTAAGAGTAAGAGAATAGATTTAGAACTTACCACGCGATCAAAGGAAGCATGTATTAGACGATCACGTGGATATAATTCGAGATAGTGATACAGAAAGAACCATAAGCTTAGAAGCGCTTTGACGTGACCCCAGATCTATTCTCAGCATTAAAACAGAAGTAAAACTGTTATTATATCAATAATAAAGAAAAATTATATACATGTATGTATTATTTCTTTCATATATATTTACAATATAGAATATATAAACATCACAAAATCTGTTCGCATTAGCGGAGAAGATGCCAGTGTAGAAAATGAGCGTAAACAAAGTATTGCCATTTCAAATAATTTCCGATAGATTTTTGAACACAGTCTATAAATTACAGTGCGTAATGATAATGTTATATTGTTGTTTATTAATTTGCTGCTCTTATATAGATGTCTATTATTTATATTATATGTAAGAACTTATTTAATATTGATACGTGCTATTATAGAGGTCTATCAATGACCTCTCATCACCACAAATTATAATATATAAATATTAATAATATAATATATATATAAAATATAATATATAATTATATATATAATAATATATATATATAATATATATATATAATATATAATATATATTAATATATTATATAAATATATATTATTATTATATATATATCATGCATCACTATTATATATATATATTATATATAATATATTATATTATATATTAATAACCATCTCCATAAATCACCCTGAAACATTACAATCGAACCTCCTTACAATTTTAACAGTATATATCCTAAATATTGATAAAATATTTAAGAGTAAGAATAACTATACCTCACCGTACACTCATATTGACGTATCCCCATCACCAACATCAGACAAACATCACATATATACTACAAAATACTTCAACAGATTAAACCTAAACATAACCACTCATTAATCACCGAAACACCTTATACCAACTCAAACTCATTCCCTACCTCAAAGAAAATATAACACACCACATCACTATTAACCCATCTACCATAATTTATAAAACAAACTATATCCTCAAGAAACAATAATATAATAATTAACAACTCTCAGATAAAACATTACAGCACTCAAAGATGATTTATCAACAACACGGTTTGCACAAATATAGTTACCAATCTCCCAAATACCAAATAATTACACGACAGTAAACCTCCATATCACATACACATTACTTACCACACACCATAAGATGTAATGGGACTACATATCTATCATGTTAAAACTCGACGATAATCTCCATCTCACACACTTGTCACCAAGAATAAATCATTGCCGAACGTCACAGCACTCGAACAAAAGAACCTAAAGAAAAATGCGTCAACCCCTTCATAAATACGACATATAGACCTTAAATTCTTAATAAGAGCAAACACTATTATAACTCAAATGAGAGGTATTAAATAATATACCCCGACACGCTCCCCAAATGTAAGGAGTCTGTATGAGAATCATCCTCAATGAAATCCAACATATCCGTACATTCATATGTCACAACAATCACAATGATATACCATCCAAGAGGCCAACACACAAATAAACTGTCAAAATATTCTATTATAATACTCCCTCGCGGGACACCATAAACTATATTACCCCATATTTCTCAGATATATGAAAAGAAGGAACGCTGTCCAGAAGGACGTCCAATAAATTGAGGAACTCGTTCCCAGCAAGGATAGATCCCACCCACCCAAATTACTAATGCAATATATAATTATAGATTACGAACTTAAGACAAATGTCACCTTATCTCCCCACATTATACCACCAGATATGTACACATCTCAAGATACAAATAAGAGCACCTCCTCTTGTATAGCGTAGCTCTGCTTTCGACGCTCCTCCGTCGACGAACTTCTCTATTCTTACTCTATCATCGAACTGTGGTAATACCAACTCATGTGGACGCAGCCGCTTTCAATGGAAGCAGTATATAATGTGAGATCCCTATATACCGAGCTCTCCTACTCATACTCCTACTCGGGAGTTATCCCGTCTACTCGCCACCCACTGCGCCCTTCCTTGTGACAAAGCATCCCCACTACCACTTTAGAAATCACTGAACACGACTCGCTCTCTCACACACTCGCCGACCATTCCATAGAATAGTAACAGCCACCCGTAATTAAATAGCTCAATCAATCTTCTGTTTGAGCGCATGAGTATCTCATACATTTACGTTAGGCTGAAATTTAGGTATTAGATCTAACAAGCTTTCTCAGTAGTACTAGTACGTTTTCACCCTATCACTACTAGACATTACTACGTTTTTGATGATCATGATAATTATTTAGTGATTCGAATTTACAGTGAAGTCGCAGCGCTTTCATTGAAATTAACACAGTAAGTGATACAGATTTATTTATGCAATATTCATCGCTATGATATTCAATTAAATTTATCACACTATATTGTAATTATATATGATTAACTAATGTAGTGTTATCCATAACAGACGGTATATATATATTATTTATCACTCTTTCGACTTGTACTAAATAATTATTATGCTATATCTACGCAAATTCTTTTATTGATGTATTATAAGTCAAAAAAAAAATTTTTTTTACAAGTGTATATAATGTCTTATCTGTGGCGGGTTATTTACTAAGCCTCACTGACGTACTATAAGACGTAATATCTTATAAAATAGATTTTAATATATAATATACAAGATATAAAAACTAACCTTTTCATTCAAATGTCATTTATAATACTCATAATATAGTTGTTAGGTTATTACAATATGACTCATCAAACATATATATAAAATACATTATCCAAATGATATACGTAAAAAAAAGAATAAAATACAGTAATCACTATAAATAAAAAAACTCATTCAAATGAAAATAACACTATCTTAATTTATGAGGGTCCGAGACTATAAGTTAATATATATATATATATATCATTAACATAATCATATGTAAGGCAAATTAGATAGTATTATACAATTTGAAATAAGTATATAATAATATTGCAATAATTATCGAATCATAGCTTGTTATAGTGTCGAAAGATCGGAAAGAAATCTATGTAGAAAGCAGATATTAATGAAGGACATAAAAGATAACAGATATGGGCCGTATATACAATGAGAATTATTAAGGCAGTTTCCTCATCAATAAACACAATATCCATTATTTGGTTTTGAAATTATACATATAGAAATAAATCAAAAACTAAACTAACATTTAAATGAGTGTCATATACAAATAAAGAAACAATTAATTATCACAAGTTAAAATAGCCCACATCGATCGAACCGTTTGAATCCAAGAAAGGTCCAGTAATAAGGCGTTTCTAATTTATCCATGATTTGATTATCAATGCGCACGTAAATAGGTTTTCAACAGTTGTAAGTTACGAGAGAAAACATTGCTTACCATATGTAGGAGACGAAGTTTGCTTTGAAATTAGGTTCCAATGAAAAAAATTTGCATACATAAAGAGGCCGTCAAAACCAATTTAGTGGAAGGATTACGGTGCAAAAGCTACGGTGCTTTGAGTAACACAAAATATAATCCGTCAAATAGAATCAAACTTAACGAATGGAAAAGAAATCAGACACACCGTAAATGGAAAAAATTGTCTATGTCAGACGATTGACTCGTATCGTATACAAATGAGAGGTATGTTATATGATAAATAGATTATTTGGAGAAGGTGGCATAACACGAAAAAAAAGAGTGAGAAACTGGAACCGTATCGAATGATATCGTGCTGAGCTTGAGTCATCTTCTCCGAGTGAGTGAATGGAGAATTATATTGAGGTGATAATTTGTCTATCGTCAAGATTTAATGTTCGTTTGAGTGTAAGCCACAAAATTGAATTGATATGTCCTGTTGGTTTGTCTAGTCGAGTGTAAAGAGATCTCACACTCTTACTTATATGCTCATGAAGGAAATGTAGATTGCGTGTCTATTTCTGTCAAGAGCGAAGGCTCATATTTATTAAGCACGTGGATGTCTAATATTATATATAGCATATTAAATATCTATATTAATTAGATTCGAATATATAATCTTAAGAGCAATATTCAATAAAAGTTAAAAAGGTAATAAAATCCTTCTGTTGAGATATCTCTTTGTAGGCGAATGTAGTCACAAGCCTTCCGCGCGTTTTCCAGCCCTTGCCTCTGACTTCTACGATATTTTAGAAGAAAATTTGTAAATCGAATTCAGAGTCGCAGCCCATTTCCAGAATGAAATAACCTAATTTACTTATGATTACTGAGATAGACAACACTGAATGTGCTTTTTCATATTTTCCTTTTGGTTAAATTTAATTTGGAACTAAACGTGATCATCAAAAGGACAGTTATAATTATATTTCTATCAACTTTGCTAAGTATATGTCGCGCAAATCTTAGCTAATTATGAACATAATTTAAAATTTTACAAAGTTAATGGAGCTACATATTATATATATATATATAATATATATATATATATTATATTATATATAAAGTATAATATAATATATAATAAATATATAATAAGTATATATATATATATATTATATATAATAATATAAATAATATATAATAATTTATAATATATAATATATATAATTTATATAAATATAATTATATATTATAATAATATAATAATATATAATATATATATATATATATAATAATATATAATATATATATAATATTTATATAATATATATTAAAGAGAAGTATAAACTAATTTACAACTTTTTTAAAAAATGCATTTAAATGGAAATTTCGGGATATGCAAAGTCAGTCTATCTTCATCAAATAATAATGATGATAATAAAAAAAAACATAAATAATACATTAACTAAACACAAGTAACAAACAATAAATTATTTTTTAACTCAATTACTCACAGTCATTCCAAAACTCGTTGATGACTTGCAGATTCGTAACATCCGATGGACCTGGAGATTCCATCCGGAAGAACCAGGTCATCAGTCGGGTCAAAGGTCCAATTTCCAAATAGACCTCGTGTGTCATTCTTTAGGGAAAGGGGATAATATATATATATATAATATATATAACTAGTATAATATATATATATACTATATTATATATAAAATGTATTACAACTTCTATATTCAGTTATTATTTATCTCGGTTTCATAATACATATATATATATATATATATATATATATATATATATTATATATATATATTATAATTTATGTATTGGAAAATTTATTTCGTAACAAAAATTTTCACTGAAAAGGGAAAATCGAAGAATTAATACGAATAAATGAATACAAATAGAATTAATAAATAAACTAATAATAATAATAATAATAATAATAATAATAATAATAATAATAATAATAATAATAATAATAATAATAATAATAATAATAATAATAATAATTAATAATAATGATAATAATAACGCGATGCAATAGCCAAAAAAAATTAAAATTCAACATATAAATTGATCACAAATTCGTCTAAAAAGTTCCATAAAAAGACAAAATAGAAAACCTTTCATCTAAACTTCGCCAGTAGGAAAATCATATCCACTCCTCAGAAAGGGTGTCCTTAAGTAGAATAAATCTAAAGAAGGAGGCTTACAGCCATCTTGGAGGCTCAAAAGGTAAGAGTAGTCGGACTTCTCCTCTCAGAGTCGCTTCTTCGAATTCTCTTTCCTTTGAAAGTTAAGAAGAAAACTATTCCTGCCAAGACCGTTTCTTCAGGACTTAAAAGCATTGTTGAAAACTTGTGTATTGTTGCAATATTTCGCCTGCAATTTTTTTGAGAGAAGTCCAACACTTAGCTTTTGAACCTCCAGGATGGCTGTTAGAGTTGTTCGGACTTAAGGACACCCTTTCTGAGGAGTGATATATTCTACTGCGAAGTTTTCAGATGAAAGATTTTCTGTTTTGTCTTTTTATGGAACTTTTTAGACGAATTTGAGATTTCACTTTACATGTTGAATTTAAATTTTTTTTTGCCTATAACATCGCTTTATCTTAATAGTGGAATTATTAACAAAATAATAATAATAATAATAATAATAATAATAATAATAATAATAATAATAAAAATAATAATAATAATAATAATAATAATAATAATAATAGCAGAGTTAGTTTACATACGGTAAATGAAATGGGCAGATAAACCGTTACTCCAATGTAGCCCAAATTTTCCTGAACTTCAATGCCGGCTCCAGATGAGAACATGACGATTACTTGACTCTGATTAAGAATGTTGCTTGGTGTGTACACGATGCATTCTACCACCAGGGAGAGGTTTATTTTAGGTTTTGAATCAAATTATATAAATGCACATATAAATCGAAATGAGATGTTTTCGTAACATATATATATATATATATATATATATATAAATATATAATAATATAATATATAATAAATTATAATAATATATATAATATATATATAATATATTTATAATATATTATATATATAAATATATATATATATACCTCTAAACTGCCTGAATTTTTTTTGAGAATCTATCGAAATACACCCTGTTGCCATCTACAATAACATCTAAATGATATCTCCAGATGGCATCGTGTGTCTCCTTCCTATCCCACTACAGTAGGATTACATATGTCTCTAGCCACGTCAGCATGGAACCTTTGATTGCCCCAGTTAATTCTCAGATTCTCGAATCGACCTTGAAACATCCAAGACATGACGAATAGAATCAGTTGCTTACCAGAACAAATTCACCTAGTCCGTTGAAGGTGTATTGCAAGTCATCAAAAGTATACATGTGAGGGTCCCCAAAGGTAATGCTGTTCAATAATTTATATATATATATATATATATATATATATATATATATATATATATATATATATGGCGTTTCTATTTAAATATATATATATATATATATATATATGCGGATGATTTGGTTCTGTGTGGCGAATCTGAAGAGTTTGAGAGGATTGGTAGAGAGATTTGGCAGGGTATGTAAAAGGAGGGGTTTGAAAATGTAAACGTAGATAAGAGTGAGGTTATGGTTGTGATGAGGACAGTCCTCAGTGTGAAGTTATGTTAGATGGTGAGCAGCTGGGCAAGTGTCTGAGTTTAATATTATTTAAGGGTATGTGTTGGATGAGAAGGGAACGGATGATGCAGAGTGTAGTAGGAAAGTTGTGAATGGCAGGAAGGTTGCTGGTGCAATTAAATCGTTGGTGAATGTAAAGGGACTAGCTAAGTCTTGAGTGCCAGAGTCTTACATGAGGGTATGTTGTTGTTACCTGTGTTGTGTATGAGTAGTGAGACTATGGTCGTGGAATAAGAAGTATAGATCTAAAGTTCAATGTGTTCCGGATGGACAATCTTAGGGCATGCTAGGTGTGAAGATTTAATAAAATGAGGAATGAACGTATTAGAGAGATGTGTGGTGTGAAGAAAGGGATAAATGAGAGAATAAATGAAAGTATGTTGAGATGGTTTGGTCATGTGGAAAGGATGAATGATAGTCGGTTGGCTATGCGGATGTATAGTGGAGAGTGTGTTGGGAACCGACCGGCTGGGAGACCGAAGAGGAAGTGGATTGAGTCGGTGAACGAATGTCTGAAGGAGAGAAATTTGAGTTTGGCAGAGGCGAGAATAAAGGTGCATGATAGGAAAGAATGGCGGGGTTTTGTATGGGGGCATGGTTGTGGCCCACCTGGGCCAAGGGGTGAACCCTTACATTGACGATTTACCATAGTGAGGTAGTGAGGGTCCGTCGCGTTCCCATGAAGCTCTAGTGTGGATTTTCTGTCTGTGACGAGTTTTCACTAATTAATGGTACAGAGGGGGCGGTGAGGCTGGGCTTTCTTTTCGACATTTGTCATACTCTCCTACTGCTTTTCTTTTGCGATGCTTGTAGCGCTCCTTACTCCCAATCTTGGGGAAAAAAGGTAGATAAAGAAAGAAAGAAAGAAAGAAAGAATATATATATATACCCCTCATGTAGGTCGATTAGTTGCAGTCGAGAGGGGGCTCAGACACTTTGTCTGCTAAATTCGTCCTACCATTCTTTTGTTTATCCCTTATTATTATTATTATTATTATTATTATTATTATTATTATTATTATTATTATTATTATTATTATTATTATTATTATTATTATTATTATTATTATTATTATTATTATTATTATTATTATTATTATTAATTTCTTGTTATTACCATTATGATTGTTATTTTTATTATTATTACTATTATTTTTTATCACCATTTCTTAGTCTTATTTCTGCCATTTTTATTCATATTGATTTTGTAATTGCTGTTATTGTTTTCGTATGTTACGCTTACCTGTCTTCCTCCTTGTCCTTTTTCCAGTTATTTTCCCTTCCCCCCAACTTTCCATACATATTACCATATGTATTCCAGGCCGTTTTCTGGAGTCCACAGCCCGGTTCCTTTCCAATTCCTGGTAGTTCTCAGGCCGCCGTCCTTGCGCTCTTTTTTGTGCACATATTAAACTCCTTCCCCCGTGGGTGAGGGTACAGAGGAAAAACCGGTTATTCTCGCCTTTCTCCGGGTCGCATATTGTAGGGCAACCGAACCTTGGCTAACCACTGAGGAGGCTGTCCCGCACCTGGGCGCATATTCTTGGGCTCAGCGCCTGTGCCGTATGGCGAGTTGCTATTATTTTTCAGCTTTGAGCAAGGACGCAGGGTTCCGGGGAGCTTTCCCGAGGCCACACCCACATCCCTCCCCACGAGGTGGGGTTTTTGGGTGGGAAATTTTAAGTTGTGGGCATGAGATGAGGGATTTTCCAGCGGCTGCACTTCCAGGGTGTGTTATTTTGTATTTTTCATTTATTGTTATTTATGTTTATTTATATTGCGGTGTTGAAGTAAGTAGATATTTGCATATGAATAAAACTACCATTAAAAAATAACTTTTTAAAGAGAGAAGATGATCATCCCTACCCGCCCCTTCCTTTCCTCGGCAACTGCGCCAGGACCAAATAGTGGCTTCGTTGCTACTGCTGTTGTGGGGACCCTCGTGTCTCTCACCCTGTCTGCTCCTGTCTATCAAATCGCAGACCCATGTATTCCTACTCATCAACTTCTACACGCTGGTGCGGAACTTACCACCACCTCTGTTCCGGCTCCCAGCTCCTCTATCTGCAACCATCAGGCACCTCTGTCTTCCAAGAATTCTAAATCCAGACGTGCACCTGTTTGTCAATCGGCTTCACTTTCGTTTTCTGACCCACCTTCGGGGTCCCAACTATTTATGATTTCCCTCTCTACTTTTACTTGAGCTCTCCATTGTCACTTCAACTAACGGCAAAGAGTCCTTTCATACTCAGTGAGGCTTTAGAAGATGCCATCGGCACTAAAGACCCAGAGGTTGAGCATATGAGGAATGGCTCCCTCCTTGTCCGTGCTGCTTCAAGGAGTCGGACCTCTACACTTGAACATCTCTCTTACTTGGGTGGCATTCCAGTCCTATCCACCCAAGACGCCATCAGAAATACTTCAAAGGGCTCCATTTTTGCATTTGTGGCACTAAACGATGAGACTGTCACCATCGTGAATCATTGGGAAAGGAGATCTATGCCTGTAACCGATGTTCATAGATTTCCTCCAACCAGAACAGCCCCCACCAATTTGATTGCCAGACCACTACTCATTTTTAGTACTCCATTTCCTCCTACTAAGGTGAAAATTGGTTTTACGATTTACAATGTGCGCCCGTTCATCACACGCTCTAGAAATTCGGGCATCCCCAGAAATATTGTCAATCTCCTCAATCAACTTGCTTGTTCTGTTACGGTGATCATCTCACCCCTATGACCTTCCCCTTGCTGTCCAAATTACAAAGGTAGTCATTCTTCCTCTTCCATCCATTGCTCTTCTTATAAATTAGAACAACAGGTTCTGGAATATTGCATCGTCCTCAAGCTTGACCGCCGGGAGACATTCAGGCTTGGCAAGGAAACGTTATCGTACGTAACTTCGACGTTACTCGATCCACCTAGGTCTAGAGGAGTGACTGGTTCTCAATCTCATTCCAACCGTCCACCCTCAGAAACCCACTTGCAACATCTCCATTCTACGATACAGGTACCGCTTTCTCCGAGAGTTAACTGTCCCCTTGCTTCCTCTGACATGAGCCGCACTTTTGCCAAATGCGGCTCTCCGGAGCAGACTTCTCTAATTCCTGGAGAATGTTCTCCCGAAATCCACTCTCGACCTACTACCCCGTAAACCCCACTTCCGGCCAAAACCCCCTCCCTTGAATCTATCCCCTCTGTTGTGTAGGTACAAGGCCTTTCTCGTAACACCAATGGTAGGAACTTCTCTCTTAAAAGGGCTGTCCCTGTTTCTCCTGGGAAACCTTTGGGCCGTTCACCAACTTGTCTCTCCTTCCATGAAGGTGAACCTTCATCTCGTCGACCACCATTATTTCTTCCTTATCAAACTTCAGACTTCTTGAAAAATTATGCGGCCAAACCATTCTCTTCCGCTCCCGCTATTTCTACCAAACGAACCCATCGTTCTGCGCGCTCCCGCAACGAGATGGTACTTAATATCGATTCCTTGACATATCAGGAGTTAAACGCTACAGTGACCTCCCCACTAACCATTCCTTCTTCCAATGATTCTGCATCCTGTTCGGATTTTTGTTTGAATTTTTCACTTAATTCTTATTTCTATGCACCTCCTCATTCCGGGGTCCGCTACTCCTTGTCCCCAAAGATTCGGGAGGACTTTTAGAAGAATTCGCAGATTTCCGACCTTAATTGTAGGGAACTGCCCACTTCCAATATCGCAGCTATGGCCCTGGGCATCTCTTGCTCTGTTTCGCCTGCAGTGGTCTCCGTGGTTTCCGTGGTCTCCCGGACTCACAGTCCTCTTACGTCACCTGGTTTTGTTGCCCCTTTGGTTTCCATACCAGGAGAGGGGGGCACGGTGATATATCTAGCTTTCTTGTAGTCTCCTCACGTTGGGGGCAAAGTCAGTTACGCTCCAAAAGCCTATGCTTTGCCACATCTACAACAGAAATCTCCTACGGGGCATTTACGATCTTCCATCCTCTGTACCGATGCTGCTTCACCTTCTATTGGTGAACCGCTTTCGGTGCTACCCGTGTCGACGGCTGTAGCCGTGGATCCATCCCCGGTCCTTTTGACAGCAGTGGACTCACCAGGCGAATATTTCCTGTCTGCTAAAGATGGTGAGATGGAAAAAGACTTGGCTCGCATCTTCGGCGATGGATCCTTTCCGGAATAGCGGTCGATGATACCCCACCGCCTTCCACCAAACAGTTTCATCCTCATGACTTCCCACTTTCCCCGGGATATACTGCTTCCACTAGCCTGGGACACCGGGACTCTAGCAAACATTCCCGTCCACATGTTTCTCTGACCGACGATACGAACAACATAGAGACGATCATGTCCGATTTCCTTTCAACTTAAATATTTTTCGATGGCACTCTTCCTACAATGGAATTGCCGTGTTTATTATCCGAATTTTAAAGAATTGACTCGACTCATAGCCGTTTATAAACTTCAATGTATATGCCTGAAGGAACTCCAGCTTCGCGGGCGTTCTTTCCATCCACCTTCTGCGTACGGCACACCCTTAAAATTTGTGCACAGTGGACTTTCTGATGGGGGTTATTCAGTCATCCTTGTTGATAAAAATATATCGCACTCACCGATTCCCCTTCAAACACACCTTCATTCTCTATGACTGCCCCAGAAACTTAGTCTGTTCAATTTACCTAGCTTCACGTTGCTTATATTCCCAATCGGACCTAGAACGGTTTCTCCGGTAGCTTCTACCCCGTCATGCTAATTGGTGACTCTTCATCACCCTTTGTGTGGTAGTGACAGTGTTTCTCTGGGTATCGCCTCCCTCGTGGAGCTTTTGGATCAATTCTCCCTTGGCTGCCTCAACACGGGAGTTCCCACCTATGAACCTTTCAATACGCTTACTTCTTCTTGCATTGACATCTCCTCCTGTTCGCACATCATCCTTGGTCTCGCTTTGACGACCTTTGTGGTAGTGGTCATTATCCCATCTTATATTACGGGAGCTCGCACTAGGCCCAACTTCAGAACCATTCTCCAATTGGCGCTACGATCGGGCAGGTTGGACGTTGTTCTATACATCCACTGCTTTCACAGTGTTTCCCTCCGTGGAACGATTCCCTTCCCTGACTCAGGCATTTGATTTCTATTTGGACACTATTCTCACTATTGCGAGATACTGCATCCCACGTTCTACAGTTCGTAAGAGGTCTGCTGCTCCTTGGTGGTCCCCAGAGTGCGCTTCTGCAAATCGCGAAAAGAAAAGGCTCTATAAACTATATATATACGAACTCCTAATACCACTAACTTGATTATTCAAGGCGGCTGCAGCTAGGTCACGTCGTTTAAATCGACGGACAGGGAAGCAGTACTTTCGACCTCTATTGTCAGCACCTCAACTCCATTGTCTTCGGTTTGGGAGGTGGTTCGGAAAATTCCAAGGATACACTATGATTCCTCCACCCCAGTTCTCCAGTCTGGCCCCTCAATCTCCAATTCAATTTCCGCCACAGGGCCTGTGGCAGATGCCATTGGTTATAATTTTTCCAACATCTCCAGTGCCTCCCGGTTCACGGGTATTTTTCAACATATTCGAGCTTCTTCTCAACAACTGAACTTCTCGGGGGTGCCGGGTGTGGACCTTCAATACAATAACTTATTCATATTGACTGAATTCACATCTGCTCTTTCTTCCTGCAAAGACGGTGAACTTGGCTCGGACGGTATTTCTTATCAAATGATCCGCCACAGCAGCCCTTCGGCTCAAGCTTTTCCACTTTGTCTATATAATCGCATATGGGTGGAAAGTTCCTGTCCCCCTGCTTGGTCTACCACTTATGTTGTTCCTATCTCGAAACCGGCACCAAACACTCGAGCTGTTGATAACTAAAGATCCATTTCTCTAGCCTGCCACACTTGCAAGCTGATGAAGAAAATGGTTGCCTCTCGCCTTCTCACAGCCCTCGAGAGTCTTCACACTTTCTCTAACTTTCAGTTTTATCTTCCGCAAGCACCGTTCAACAACCAACCCTCTTCTTTGCTTAGACCATGCTGTCCGCAAGTCATTCTCCAACAACAACATGGCCCTGGCAGTATTTTTCAACCTTGAGAAGGCTTATGATATTTCTTGGAGGAATGGCATTTTAGTGAAGCTCCATTCGTTGGGCTTATGTGGGCTACTCCCCTTCTTTCTTTAATTTCTTATAGCTCATAGATCAATTCAGGTGCGGTGTGGCACTACTCTCTCCAGACACTTTGTCTTGGATGAGTGTGTGCCAAAGGGCAAGGTACTGAGTGTCCCCTCTTTGCAGTGGGTTTTAATGATGTGGTTTATATTGTTCCTCATTCCGTCAAATGCTCCCTTTTGATGGATGACTTCGCCCTCTATGCTATGAGTACCAAGCTTGCGTGCATAGAACGACGACTTCAATCTTCTACTAATGGCATCACTGAGTGGAGCGCCCGCCGCGGCTTCCATTTCTCCCCGACTAAGCCCAGCTCAGTCCTATTTCGGAGAAGGGATCAGAGGGGTATTCATGATTTTCCCCTCCTTCTGTCACCCTTTATGACTCGCCGATTCTGACTAAACATACTGTCAGATTTTTGGGTCTCATTTTTGATGACAACTTCACCTATCTCTTACATATTCGTCACCTTAAGGTGAAATGTAATGTCGTCGCTCTTTAGACTTACTGCGCCATCTCACTTCCAAGACGTGGGACGCTGATAGGAAATCCCTTCTCCGTTTATTTATTGCCATAGTTCGATCCAAACTGGAATATTTCTGCGAAGTATACGGACAAACGTACGTCACTTACATACCTTCGTCTCCTCAACCCAATTTAGAATGAGGGTCTTCGAATAGCCAGCCACTGGCGTCTTTCGTTCCTCACCAGATGTTAAGGAAGAGGCCAATATCATGCCTTTGTCTTTTCGTAGGGAGTACCTCGTGCACCATTTTCATCCGTCTGCAAACCCCATCGACCTCGGCTCTAACCCCCCTCATCAACGAGGTGTCTCAACAGTCCCAATATTGGCCTTTCTCTATTACTGTATCCAACATTTTCAACTGTTTGAACATCCCTTCGTGGAAAATCCTTTAATATACATACAATGGCGAGGATGCTTTCTGGCGACTTTCTGTCACAAAGTTCTGCTTCGAGTTATCTAGTTTTACAAAGCACCTCACCCATCCCTACTTACTGAAGGCTGCTTTTATATTATCACAATACTGTCTATATGATCACCATGCCAATTTTCACTGATGGTTCCAAATTGTAGGATGGTGTGGGTGCTGGTTTCTTGGTTGCACTATTGCTCATACGCTCCCCATTTATTCCTAAGTCTTTTCTGCTGAACTTATTGCTGTTCTCTTGGCAATTTCACGTATCTTGATCATTCCTAATACAGACTCCTTCGGAATATATTCTGATTCTCGCAGTGAACTTCAAGCACTGTCGGTGGTACTGACCAAAAACCCGTTAGCTCATCTAGTTCAACGTTTTCTACAACTTCTCCACTCCTGAAGAAAGAGAGTAACGTTTTGCTCGATCCCATTCCACGTTGGTATCCCGTGGAACGAGGACGCTGATCGTCTGGCTGAGGAGGCATCTGTCACTCTGCAGGTCTTCTCCTTATACCTTCCTTCAGTTTTATATCTTAACCACATTCCCCCGACTGACTTCCTTCCTCATGTTCGTCAAATATTAAAGTTGTGTTGGCATGAGTCCTGGGAGACGAATACTAGGGGAGCAAAGCTCCGTACCATCGGGTACTGGTCTTCTTCGTACAGTCACAGCCGTCACTTGGAGGTGATGATGGCTCGTTTACGTATTGACCATTCAGCCCCCACACACGGCCACTACACGCCGAGGGACCCTCCTCCCGCTGATCAGTTTTCTCGCCTCGTTACTCCCTCTTCCGTTCACCATCTGTTCAATGACTGTACCGCCCTGACCATTCTCCGCAATAAACACTTCCCCTTTTTGAGTTCTTTACCGCTTGAAGCCCTCGGATTCGCTTAATTTTATTCCTACTTTCATATATGCTTATTTACATGATCTAACTCTCCTACATGAGATTTAACTGCTCTTTGGTTGGCTATTCTTAGCGTTGGGTCTTGAATTATCTCGTGAACGGGTTCGTTCCAACAACGCCGCTCTCTCCGTGAGCCGTGGAGACTTCTGTACAAGCTGAGAAGAGTATATTTAATTACATATTTTATATATAGATATATATATTATATATATATATATATATATATATATTTATATATATATATATACTATATTATCATATAATATATATATATATATAATATTATATATTATAATGAACAATTCATAGAGTAAGTAATAATGGTTGTATATAAAACATAATAATATGAATTTATATTCATATATATATAAATAATTTAAAATGGACCGTGGGAACAAAGAAAGCTGAACAAATTTTACCTTCCTTTTTATAATAATAATATAATAATATAATAATAATAATAATAATAATAATAATAATAATATATATAATAATAATAATATAATAATAATAATAATAATAATAATAATAAAAATAATAATAATAATAATAACAATGAAAAAAAGTTAAAGTGCGTAGAGGAAGTTCAGAAGAGTGTGCAGTGAAGTAAAATGATCAGGGAGTGTTGTGAATCAAAAGATGAATGGATGAGCAAAGTGAAAAATAAAAATGTTTTGGAAGAGATTGATATAGACAACAAAAGGGGAAAAAATTATCTCAGAATTAATTAAGCCTCGTATTTAATTTTTTTTATTTAATATTTCTGTTAATGAGAAATCTTTTAATTATATTAAATATATATATATATATATAATATATATATGTAATATATATATAATAATATATATATATATATACATATGTTATAATTATATATATATATATATATATATATATATATATATATATATATATATATATATATATATATATATATATATATATATATATGAGAGAGAGAGAGAGAGAGAGAGAGAGAGAGAGAGAGAGAGAGAGAGAGAGAGAGAGAGGAGAGAGAGAGAGAGAGAGAGAGAGAGAGAGAGAGAGAGAGAGAGAGAGAGAGAGAGAGAGAGGAGAGAGAGAGAGAGAGAGAGAGAGAGAGAGAGAGAGAGAGAGAGAGAGAGAGAGAGAGAGAGAGAGAGAGAGAGAGAGAGAGAGAGAGAGAGAGAGAGAGAGAGAGAGAGAGACTCTTCTGGGAAATTAGGTGAAGAAAATAATAATAGAAAATAAATGGACGATTTTAGAATAAGAAAAGTGGTGAAAAAGTTATATTTAATGTGAACAGATGCAAATGCTGCAATATAAGAGAGCATGTTGGGATTAAGAGGTACTTAAAAATTAAAATTGTATAATTTAAGTTGGAAGTAGAGAAGGAAAATACGCAGAAATGGTGAGAGTTCTGTCAAAAATCAATTTATTAAAACCAGATGGAATAATATAAAGCTCAAACAACAGTTGGCCTTCTGTTATGAGAGGTTGAAAAAAAAATATAGGAATATTGTATGAAGCGTAAATAGAGTTGCATCAACAATGCTTCTTTGATTGTTTAAATTGAGCTTAAATATATGATGAGAGAGCGAACTGGAAAAGACATGTTGAGTGCTTCATTAATTCTGCACGAATGTTTGTGGGAAGTTTTTGCAAATGCCGCTATCACAGACTATTCGAGAGTAACTCGACTGATCGGTTTATCAGAATGAAATTTGTATATTCAATAGTAGATGATGAAAATGAGAGAGAACTAAAAGAATGTGAATAAAGAGAAGTTAAGAGAGGTGTAAGTATTGATCTAAATATTTGACAAAAAAGATCAGGCAACAAAATGAAAAGCACCGAGGTAATAAATAGAAGAAACGTGAGTATCTTAGAGGAGTTAAAAAATGTAATTTATTAATGGGGTGAATTAACGATTCTCTGCATGAACGAATTTTTGTCCTCATTGTATTATAGATCGAGAAAATAAGCGTTGCAATTAAATAACCTAGGGGTTTCTATGATAGAATGAGAAAGAAGGGGGAAACTTTAAGGGAAATTCTATTAAAAATATGCCAAAAGAATTAGCAAAAACAAAAACAAAACAATGGGATCTGGAACTAATGAAAGTTACCCAAAGATAATTTAGATCATGTGTGTAGAAGAGAAATTAGTCATGGGAAAGACCTAAGTGGAATTTGAGTAATGGGATAATCTAGTTCTTGAGAATTATGCAAGTTTTGCAATAAGTAAGGTAAAGGCTAACTCAAGAAAGATGTGAATAAAGTGACTCTTTTATTTTACAAGTTAATAAAAATAATAATTAGGTTAATAATAATAATAATAATAATAATAATAATAATAATAATAATAATAATAATAATAATAATAATAATAATAATAATAATAATAATAATAAATAATTTGTCTGTTTGAATTAATAATTATTTATTGATTTCAATATGTCTGTTTATTAAATAATTCAGCGTCTTCATCGATTTTACTCAAATTAAAATTTACATTTTTTAATATATAAAAATAAAGAAAATGGTGTAAGAGAGTGATCAATTAAAAAACTAGGATAATAAGTTATAAAAATATGAAGCGAGAATGATTTTTTTCATGTAAATAATAATGATGATAAATTTTTTTTAATGAAATTAAATCATTTTTTTTATTGAGAAAATAGATTACTTAAATTTTATTGCATAATAACTAAGGAAACTTTAAATGATAAAATTTAAAAGAAAATCAACAAAAATATAAAGAAAATAGAAAGAGTATTATTTAAATTAATAAATAATAAATAAATAAATAAATAAACAAATAAATATTATTTATAAATTACAATAATAATAATGATATTATCCATAGATAATATAGAAAATCAAAAAATCTGTAAAAAAAAAAAAAAAAATCCTTTCACAAATTTCGCGTTATCCAACTCTGTTTAATAATTTTAATCTCTTATATATATTATTGCATTTTCAACTTCTTCTTTAAACAAATCTACATCATCCTAATTCACATCTCGACCCCACCGACGAAACATAAAACCCCAAACCGTAAATCGTAGCAGAATGTGAGAAACATAAGGACAACTCCTCATGATTACATGGGGTATACTGAAACAATACTAGATATAATGAATAGAATGATCAGAAATATCAAAGACAGATATTCGACTTTAAAGGGTGGGAGACAAATCTTTAAATATTTTAATTATTAAAACTACATTATGAACTTAATAACAAACTCGTGCATATATAATGAGAAGATGTTTATATATAAGAAGTATATTACTATTATCTAATATAGACACTATAACTATATACTGGATATATATAATCACATCAGATAATCACTTCATACATAACTATACTAAACATCACTTACCTATCTATAAACTATAGTAAGTATCAGCCCAATAGTAAACATCCAACGCAAGCACACTTTTTCTACAACCTGTAATATCTCTATACCATTCCTCTGATCTTAATCTCACTCCACTCGTGGTTATTCAGTTTTCATTGCTAGACTACTTTACAAAATTAAGTCATGCAGATTAAATAACTCTGCTCTTATACTCAATCAACGCTCGAAATGAGAGTTCGGGGCCATTTTAACAATACTATATATCTATATATATATACCATAAATAAACATACCTACCATCATCACATACATAAGCTACTATAAATAATATACTAAAAAATACCATAATACATACTAAATTATATCTATATATTCTATTATAATATATATATATATAATATATAATATATATTATATATATTAGTATATATATTTAAGCTGGGAATGTAATTGTGTATAGTATTTCAATTCGCGTCGTTTGGAAAAGGACAAAAGACCTTTTGGCCAATAGGATATCGAATCAAAACTTTTTTCTTATATCTCCGGCATTGAATTTGAGAGAGAATATTTTTTTTACTATTACTATATTTATTATTATTTAACATCATAGTATGTTAGGAATTTTTGTTGTGGCGAACACCCCATTTGGACTTTCAGAAATTTAGAGAGTCAATTTTTTTAATACTATATTACTATAATTATATATTATATATATATATATATATATATTATATATATATATATTAATATAATATATATATATATTATATATATTAATTATATATATATATATATATATATATAATATATATATATTATATTATATATATATATATATAATTGAGAAAAACTGGGCGTGGGCAAGAGACATATTATCTTTTATCGATATGGAGAAAGCTTTTGACACGTGTCTAGAGAAAAGCCTGTGGGAAACGCTTATTGACCATACTACGGGAATAAGACAAGTTAATCAGGGGAATAGAAGGAATGTGCATAGGCGAATGAAAGTGCGTTAGAACGTCAATGGGGTTGGAGAGGGGTTGGAGGTGGAGACGGAGTTAGACAAGGTGGTGTGTTCTCACCATTATTTTTTGTCATGTATATGGATAAATGTATAAGAAGGATGGCGTTAGAGGAGGACAGAGCCGATGGCTTATGTCATATGCTAATGATATAGCAATGGTGAGGGGAGAGATAAGGTGACATTAATAGGTGATGACAAGTGGTAGGGAAGTGCTCGGACGCAGTGGATCAAGAATAAACAAATAGAATAAAGAAGTGCGAGATTTCGAGGGGTCTCCACCGTCTCATATATATATATATATATATATATATATATATATATATATATATATTTATATATAATTATTATAAATATTTATATATTATATTATATATATATATATATTATATATTATTGTTCACTTTTTCCTACATGTTAATTTTCCTCCTTTTTATTAAATATTTAAAAGTATTTTTCAATTTATACCGTTTCTAACTTTTTTACATAAATATATTAATATATATATATCTTATATATATATTATATACTTATTTTATAGTTATATATATATATATATCATATATTATATATATATATATTAAAATGAAAATTATAATAATTTGAAATTAAAGATAAAATCCAAAAACGCAACCAAAACGTTTTGTTGTTCAATTTTAAAACAATTCTCATTTTCATGCTACTTTACTACGTCTATTAATACATACAAAAATGGACGAAATTTCATACAAAGAAGTAGCTAAGGTTCGGGGAGGGGGGGGTTAGTTACCAAAGATATGCTTAATTACTGCTCAGTTTTCTATGTTACTTCATCAAAATTAAATTGAGCTGAACTTGAATTTTTGTGCAGTTTTACAACTCTGACTTACCTGCAGACGGAGGTTGGTAGCCTACGCAATCCTGAGAAGCTCTTCTTTCGAACCTATATACAATACATCCAGGACTTTGCTCCGACTGCCACTTGCAGCAGGTGTAGAACGAAGTCGTATCGTGAAGAAAGTGTGACAAAGATGGTACCTGAAAAGTTTGCCCATCAACAATAAAACATGCTTTCATACTAATGAATATTCATAAAATAACACGTGTTACTCTCTGCATTTTAATATGCATATCCCTTGTTAACAGATTAATATATACTATATATCATTATATATATATAGTTTTATATATATAATTATATATATATATATATAATATATATATTATAATATATATATATATAGTATATATATAATAATATATTTACCGTTGTTTGCTTATCGTAAGGAACTTTTCCTAGATTATGGGCTCTGTCAGGATGTCCAGCCACAGTCTGAATCGTAGTCCATCCTTAAATAGCCCTTTCTGGTCATAACAACACTGCTGAACTGCCCCATCTTTGCTTGATATATATATATATATTATATATATATATATATATATATATATATATATAATATATATATATATATTCTATATTATATATTATATATTATTATATATATATCACTATATATATATATATATATTAATCATATATATTAATATATACTATATATATATATGCTTCCTACTACATACATACATACATACATACTATAATATATACATACTACAAACACAAAAATCCAAAAAAATCAAAATTAATTTACCAATAAAAATACATTACATATATACAACAATACATACATTATCCACAGGAAATCCAGAGCCCCAAACATATTTTCTGAATTCGAGAGAGAGATCGATGAAATGTGGAGCGAAAATACTTTTAAAATTGGGTTCAAACTCGGAAAACAAACATCGTATATTACAATAAATGACACTGTTACATTTCATCCATAAGATATACACTAGTAATAATAAATAAAATAAATAAGAAATATTAAAAAGTAAAGAGAAAATGAAACTACATATAAAATAAAAATAATTGAATAATAATCATAATGAATAATAAATAATAATAATAATAATAATAATAATACATAATAATAATAATATAATAATAATATAATAATAATAATAGAATAAAAACAAACAACCAATGAACAAAATAACAACAATAACTAATAAAAATAATAATAATAATAATAATAATAATAATAATAATAATAATAATAATAATAATAATAATAATAATAATAATAATAATAATAAAAAAATAAAAAAAAAAAAAAAAAAATAAGAAAAAAAATAAAATAGAAAAATAAATAAATATAGATATAAGTATAAAAAATATCTTGTTTTTGAAGAATATGAAATTAAAATATTCTGAAGAATTTGAAGTTTGTCGTATGCAACCGTCCTTGCTGATACGGGGAAAAAATATTTCTAAAATGATGTTG
>JABUQX010024029.1:0-30000 GCA_015478945.1 Trachelipus rathkii | reverse complement strand
TGGGTCAGACCAGTTTAATATTAAATATTAATCTAATATATAATATCACATACTAATAATTATATATCACTATCGCGATCTACTCATCTTTGATACTTACATAAGTATTGGGTGGCACAACTCTAAGCGATTATATTCAAAGACTTTTTATTATACTCAGTTATGAACATTTAAATGTGATTATTTTACAACATGCCTAATAAGCCAGCACTTCGAGGACGTTGCTAGGAGAATGAGTAGATCATTCCGAGCGATTGAAATTAACTCATTTAAGAAAAGGTGACTCAGGAATTAAAAAATGACTCATACAAGATGAGAAAGGCGATGAAAGAAAGGCGAGGCAGAGAAATGATGGAGATGTGGAAATGCAATCTGAAGCTTAACGGAGAAAGAGCAGAAGAAAAGTAGATAATAAGAGCATAAAAGGAATGAAGAAAGAAATTTGGAAAGATATGGCAAAAGTAGGAGGAGGAGGAGGAGGGGAGGAGGTGGAGGAGGAGAATAAGAAAGGAGGAAGGTAGGAGGAGGAGGATACAGATAGGAGAAGAAACACAAGTACTGACAAGAGAAAAAGAAGTAGTACGATCTAGCATTAGGGATAAAGAGAATATAGTAGAGTGCGGAAGACCAGTACTGGAGAATGCTATTAAAACGCCATTATTCGTGAAACATGATCATCTTTCTCATATTATAATTATATATAAAATATATACTATTAATAGTATTATATATATATATTATATATATAATATATTATATTATATATTATATAAATAACACATATATACTAAGTAGGAGTATTTATATATATATAGTATAATATACTAGCTAGCCTATCCATTTCAACCAGATACTTGGTTATATATATCATATTATTTCCGCTTTTACTACTCTTCATGTTAAGCTATATAAATTAATTTTATTAATCAAAATTTTATATTCATGAGTAGCTAATGGAATTATTGAGATAACACTGCATTATCATTTATATATAATATATATAAATATTATGCTATTACAATTAGTTTATATTATAAATAATAATATCAACAGCATTATTATTTTTTATGCATAGTAACACCTATATTATAATATATAATCTTTATCTAAGAATTAATAATATTATATATATATATATATATAATATTATTAAGCATTAGCTTAAAACTTCGATCAAGTTCTTTTAAAAAATATAGAAGAAAATACTCAAGAATTTTTAAAAAATGAGTAATATATACGATGATATAATTAATTTTACAACATATTTAAATTATAAAATAGAATAACATTATCGAGAGCAATTGCTATGAGCTTAGTTGGTAATCGCCGAACGAAACGCAGTGCCCTATGCGCCTAACGCGTGGAATGACTTACATAATTCTTCGCTGTTACCTAAATCCCTTGTTCATCCATAAAAGAGCAATAAGTCGTCATAAATCTTCCTCTGACTGTCGGTAAAAATCTAGAGAGTGATATGAACCAGCATAGGCAGGGACAGCTTCACAATATAGTCATACCGAGCAATTCCTCACGGGAAGAGAATTTATATACTTTATTAATTATTTTTATATATGAAAATTTATATTATATACTTTTTATATTTATATATATATATTGTATTCTTTGTTTTTTTGCTTAGTATGGTTATATTAACCAAGATACCATGTATAGCCTCTAGTTTTTGACTTTATTTTCCAAACTCCTAACGTAACATATTTATATTATATATTTATATATTAATAAGTATGCCTTATATGGTAATAGCTATATATATATATATATATATGGACCAAAACTATTTTCCTAATATTCTTCGAGCGCGAATGTAAATACGAATTATTTTTTTTTAAATATTCGCTAATGCGAATAATTTTTCTTAATATTAGCGAAAATTCGAATAATTTTTCTTAATATTCGCGATACGAATAATTTTTCTTAATGATTTCAATACTGTAAATTAAATTTTTCTTAATATTCGCGAATACGAATAATTTTTCTAAATATTCGCGAATGCGAATATTATAAATTGTCAGTATTGTGCTATTTAGATACCATATGTGAGTGCGAGAGTGTATGTGTGTGCCTGTTCCTATGTAGTATTGAGATATCTAAAAAAAATTGTAATAACAAAAAATAACATTCAATTTTTCTTGTACAGTTAAAAACTCTTTGAGGAAGGACCGACCTTACACTCTATTACACACTAATATTATCTTGTCAACAAAAACTTTCGCCACTTCTGAGAATATAGTAAACGCATAATCTACTTCATTGAATTAGATCACGACATTTAAATTGAAGCATAATCAATAGTATGGGTATAACTCAATTATTTGACGTGGGTATACGTTCAAATTAATAATATTCCAAGCTCTCTCTCTCTCTCAGCATTTAATCTGTTACGTTTTTCATTATAGATCAGACCTTACCCGTTAAAGAGACGCTCATTGAGAACTCTTGATGGCGGGCAAGCAAGGTAAGTCCTTGCTAACAGTGAAAGATCAGGTTGCGTCTCCATATGCATCCTTCACCATACAAGATCGGGGGAATCGAGTTTCTCTTTGACGTATACTAATCGACAATTTTTGATGTCTGTTTAGAGAGCTGATCATTTTCATCATGACTGCTTTAAGTAGAACAGCATTCATGACAACTATAATAATGGTTCATGTGGATGATTTTCAAACAACATGTTCTATTCCTTGTTTATCTTGAACAATTTCAGATATATTTTTGAAATTCTTCACATTTTCGGCCGGAGATTACTTTAACCCTTTCCGTGATAAACTGAGAAATGAAAATTTTTGCTTTGTTACTAGGTGTCTCAAACCGAAGTTGCGGAATACAAGTCATTGTTCTCTCTGAACAAACCTTTCGTTAATTTCTATATCAATATCGTCGTTCTCATCATTATTCCTTAACTGACGTTATCTGAGGATACTAATACTGTCTTCAGAGTGGTTACGAGAGGAATGTTGTCCGCTATTAAGGTCGAGTTTTTGCCGATTATCTTGGTGATATCTTCAAAGGGTTAGAGCACAGTGATACAGTTTGTCTTGAGATGTTAAAACATCTATTATATCATTAAGTGTCCGTAAACGCAATGAGATTCATTAAGTTCTTCAATTCCTACCATAATTTGTAGAGTGCTGTTCCAACGTGTAGTAACGTCTTGTATTACTGAAAGTTTTGGAACATTAATTATTATGCTTTGTATTTTCTTCTTGAGCCATTGTCGAATGATTGATTAAATGTGCGGCAGTTGCCCAATATTTTGAGAGGACTTTATTAACTGATGTTTGAGATGTCATGCCATACGAATATCGTAACTAATGTGAATTATTTTTTTATAAAACCTTTGGTATATTTAGACATTGTAAAACTTCGTTCCTAAGTATTTAAGGTTTTGGATAATGAGTTTTATTTTTCTATTTCCATGTGATTTTTTGTTCTCTGTTTGTCAGAACTATTTTAACGCGTTGGTTGGTACACAATATTAGTTAAAGTCTCTACTTAAAAAGTTAAGAAATCTTAGCTAGAAACTTACTAAATTTAGCCAGAATCCATACGTGATAACTCTCCTTTCTTTCAGAAAGAATATCATATATTTTCTTCTTAGCGGCTTCCAAAGTGATTCTGCTAAGATTAGTATGTTCCTAAATTCTCCGTACCGCTGATCAACTCTATTAGGAACTGACATTTCATGAGGCGTATTACCTATAACATAGTTCTTTTTTCCTTTCTTCTGTACTTGTATTGGCCATTAATCTAAACCATATCAAAAGTTCACCTTTCCAAATTGCTTTTCCGTCTAGTTTTCTAAATTTTTTATTTTAATTTTTCTTAAACTCCCACAAACAAACTTCATCATTTTTTTTACTTTTTCACGTCGTTGTTCAACCAAAGTTTTTTTCCGACTTTCACTATTGATTGAGATTCCTCAAAAAATATATTCTTCCATTTCTTTAAGACTACTCTCTAAAATGGCTTTCAAAGTAGAATATCTCTAGAGGTCTGTTTTGCGTATTTACTTCAAATGTTCATCTTCGTTATATCTTTTCAATATAACTTTTAATCGCGTCATCACGATTTCTTTAAGTTAAGTCCATTCTCCTTGAAGAACTAATCAATGCGTCCATTCGTAAAGGAATATAGCAAATGGCAATTGATCTGAGGATTCACTTCCCGCTAGGTGATTCCAACCACTAAGAATAATATCTACCCGCTCTTCATAGTTTATTCCAGTATTAAACTTGTACTCTAAATCTTGGTACATCGTTAAATATGGTTTTCCTTAACATTTATTATTAGAGCAATAAGTTTTATTTCCACTTCTACTGCCGTCATCTTCGGCAGAATCCATTTTTGGGACTACCAGTGTCTTGATGTGCTCTTCACTGAGCCTTATAAACATGTACAATATTCTATGGTGCATACGATGACTTGTGAAGTCGCCTTCGCAACCCGTTATGACATACTAAAAGCTTCCGCTCATAGAGTCAAGCTCCCTCTGCAGCTGATTTAGTTGGTCGCGAGTCACTTGTAGATCGTTCTTCAAGTCTCCTTACGATCTTATCTCGTTCCTTTAGGCTTGGTCTTCTTCATTATCTTCTGTATCAGATTCATCTTCCCCATTATGGTAATGATCATTTTCATCCTTGTTATATTCATGATTTTTAAAATCTGTATTACTCTTTTGATCGGATCTATTTTCTGATAATCCGCTTGTAATTCCTTCATTATGACATTGTTCAACTATATCATTATATGAATTCTCTGAACAAAAAACACCGTTACCTTGCTATGTTGCAGAGTCACCTTTTGATCCATCTCCGCCATCATTTGAATTGCCTTTCACGCAAGAGTCCGACTTGAATCTCAATATTTTTGAAGCCTGATCTAGCAGATTGTGCGTTCGTGTTAACTGACGACGACTTCGTTTTCAATAACTTCGTCGAGTTTGTCATATTCACTTTCATAATCACGATAATCTGATAAAATAGGAATCAAATCGTTTTCTACAATTAGATTTACCTGACAAAAATGATGACTTTTTTTAATATGCTCATCCTGTTCGAAACTAAAAATTTGATTTCTCCACCATCTGCTTCAATTAAATCTTTATTGCTTTCTTTATTTCTTTCTTCAATTTCACTGTGACTTCCTCTGATTTCAGTCTCCTCAGACTCCTCTTCATTATTATTCCAATCATTTTCAGAAATAACAAAGTCTGAATTTGACATTTCCATGAACTCGGGCTTTTCATCTTCCGATTCCAAAATTTCCTTCTTGTAATTTTACCAGTTGCTTTCAAGCTATTATCGGTACATCAGACTACTCTTCTGCATCTCTCCAGTTTCCGCTTGGGCGTCTAGGTGGTTGTGACCCAGCTATGCTCCCATAGGGCTTCGACTTTTTCTTCGTAATATGGCATATCATCCTTTATTTTAGCGTAAGATGGTTGTCTAACCTATTATCTGCCAGGAGTAAGTTTCCATTTCTCCCAGAGTATTGCCCTTGTTGAACATATTTCGGCTTTATCAGCACCCAACTGCACCCAGTGTCCCATAACGTTAACACCGAATGACCATTTACTGTTCCTTTCATTACCGGCATATTTTCTTCTTTACTCTCAGGATCTATGCCGCATGCTGATCCAATAATCGGTATTGTTGAAGTATTTTTTCCAAATGTTGAAAATCGACTTCAATATTTTTCTTAATATCCTATGCTGACGCGCGATTGGCAGCTTTCGAGATCAAGAATGCTGCAGCTTCCATGTGATTTTATATATGAGCCATTTCTTCACACCTAGTTTCCGCGACAGCACTCTTTTGAACTCTATTTCTTACGTTATAGTAATTTCGATCAGGTTGTTTTTCCTTTCATTATTGTCTTGGACCTCTTATGTAATGCTATTCTAGAGGCGTGTTATAAAATCGACCATCTCTTCGGCTCTATGCCTAAAACCATTATAGATATAGCACCAGACCTTGGGGAGTTCTCTTTCCTTGTTTCTATATGAATCAGGCCCGCTATTATTAATTTCTTTTGCTTTGGAGGTTAAGGAACGTCCGTGAGCCCTTTAACAATTGTTCTCTTCATCTACTAATACGTGAAGTGTCTTAATGACATTTATGGCATGCTTCTCAAGAATGTCAATAAATCTTTTGAGCATACGTGCATAAATTGTTGTACTATTATTAATTTAGTTAGACCGTTATATGTTTGCTCAGTTTTTGATAATTTTACCCATTTATCTAAATATATTCTCGGCCTGACAGTAAAGTGGACTGGAATCTCATCGTTAGATATCTTTTCCTCTTTAAATTTAACTCGATATCCTTTTCCATAAGGTTAAACCTTAGTAGTAGGGCTTCCTTTAAAGTAATATAATATCTTGCCGTGTCACGTGGTAAGCTTGATTACATTGCTAAAGCATGGCCTGTATATAATGCACTCAAACACTATACCCAATTTACTGGGTTTCACCCATTGCCCTGAGAAAATCATTCAAACCTTTCCAAATAACTTTCCACATTATCCTATCCATCGTTGAATAACGGAAGCTTTGGCGTTTTCAATCTCATTTCTGTGTTTTCGGAGATGTCGTTTACTCTCATCTGGCCCATGAGTTCTAATTTTCTTAGTTCAAATGCTCGTTCTTTTTAATTTTCAGCGGCTTCAGCCTCCCTTATTTCTTTAGCCGCTTCGCCTCTTTAATTTATTTTATTTTTTTATTTTTAAGATCTTTAATTTTCTATTTTTTTTTATTTTTTTTTTTTTATTGTTATTCTTTTTTTTTTTTTTCATTTTTTGGTTTTATTTTTTATTAAATGTAAATGCCTCCCTGAAACTTATTTTTTGGTTAAGTTTTTATTTTGCATTTATACTTTTAATTTGGTTCAATTCTTTTTTTTTTAGTTTTTTAATTTTTTAGTTTCTTTAATTCAAATTTTCTAACTTTATTTTTTAATTTATAGTTTGTCCAATTCTCCTATGTCATGTATTTATTTTTTTGGGATTCTTCTTTCTTTAAGTTTTTATCTTTTTTTTCTTTAAAATTTCTGTGGTTTTTACGAAATAATTTTAAAAGCTTTTCCTCTTACAACGGAAAAATAAACGATTTGTTTTATGATTGTGTTGTGTGATGTGTGCTTGTGTTGTGTGTGGTGCATTGTGTGTTGTGTGTTGTGTTGTGTTGTGTTGTGGTGTTTGTGCGTTATGTGCTATTTTTCAATTTATTCTTAAGTGTTGCATACTGTTAGAGGATTTACTTTGAAGCAAAATATTAAAACTTGGACTTGGTTTCCGTTATTGCTTAAATACTACATATTTTTCTAATGAAAGTTAAGAGATGAACTGTATAATGGTATGGGACTGACTTATTTCATAGTTTAAGAGATTGTGTTAGGGTTTGTTCTGCTGTACATTTTTTTTAGTTCAAGATGATGCTAAGTAATCTTTATTAATGTTGGGAAAACTTTGGTATACGGTAGAGGTATATTCAATGAATCAGGTATGATAATTAACAACCATTGGTTTGTTGTAAACTTTTTGGTTAAATGTTACTATTGTTAGGTAAAAATATCAGTGATATGTAAGAAAAGGTGTGAATAGGTTACGTCTAGTATTTGCTTATTGTTAGTAACTCACTTGACTGTTTTAGTTGTGGAAACTTTCGTTAACGTACGTTTATTCGGTGCTAAGGTGTGTTTAGTTTGGTCTTTGTACATATTTTTTCTTAGTTCAGATGATGCGTTAAAAATTAATCTTTATTTTAATGTGAAACTTTGTTACGTTAGAGCATACTCATTGGTCTGTGATTCAGATTGTAAAAGAATTTGTTTATATGTTAGTTTTATCCAAAATGTGTACGATACCTCCGAAAATGTGACTTGGATCAATAGATCAGATAGATCACAACCTGGACTGAGGTGTGTTGGTGTTGGGATTCGTGGTTTTGAATTTACTGATTTACTTGCCTTAGGGTATGCTTAAAACATGAGAATTTATAGTAAAAATTCTTGACCTTAATTTCATCGATCAATAATCAAGGTCGTCAGAGGGGAGGATTGGATTTAGTGGTTTGAATTTGAGTGACTTTTACTGCGCTTTAGGGTATGTAAAACGTTTACAATTTTTTAGTAATAAATTCGCCTTAATCAAGATTTTCAATAGATCCACAGCATGGTCGGGGGGGGTTGCGATAGTGGTTTGATTTATAGATGATTTTAGAATTTTTAGGGTATGTAAAACGATAATTATGTAAGTTTATTAAACATAAAAAGAAACAAGAAATTTATTTTATTTAATTTATTTATTATTTTTTCTTTTGATGGTCTCTTGAAACATATAATTTTTCGGATAATCTAACCAGAACCCATAACATATATTACAAACACCCAACATGTTGTTGTTATACACTGTTTTTATTAACTCGGCACCGCACCCGACTCCTACACCGGTGGTTGCTTGTTGACTCTGAATTCTTCTCCTACTCCCACTTCCTCATTCTTCTTTCTTCTTCCTCCTCATTCTTCTTTCCTTCCTCCTTTCTTCTTTCTTCCTTTCTTCTTTTTCTTCTTCTTCTTGTTTTGCATTCCATTCCATTTCTTCTTCTTTTTTTCAACTGGGGAAACCCCCCTCCGGGGGGGGGTCTCCCTGGACTGCGAGTCCGAATCCAAACTCGTTCTCCGACTCCGACTCCTTATTCACCTTTCTTCTTCTTTCTTCTTCTGTTTTTAATTCAATGCATTTCTTCTTCTTTTTTTCTTCAGGAAGGGACCATCTCCGGGTGGGGTTCCTGGACTCCCGGGAAAACCGAATCCACTCCGGAACTCCGTTCTCCGAAATCCGCACTCCAACTCCCAAACTCCGTCTCCGACTCCGTTTCTCTTCAAACCTGTCTCCTCAGGATAATGCACTACAATATACATATAAATAATAAAAATTTTTTAAGGGGGGGTGTTGTATGTGGCGCGCTCGCGCACGTGGGACGTAAATCCTTCGCTGCGACGAAGATTTTTACGTCATTTTCACCGCCGAGGCCAACTCACACGGTTAGGCTTAAAACTCAATCTCGGATTTGGAAAGCAAAAGCGGTATAAAGTGGGCGTTAGCGGCTAAAACCGCTCTCGGGGGGGACCCCCCTCATATTATAACCCACCAATTCTTGGAATTTACAACGGATTCGAGCTTATGCCCATACCATAGAGATATTTATTCCAAGTTTTCAGACCGATATAAGCTCAATTCCTTATCATTATCGAAAAGGGTGGCAGCCGGTCCGCGAACGTACCCATTTTCAACATTACAGAGCCGATTACATCGAATGTTAATTTATTAGTAATTATTATTCTTTCGATTACACATTTTCCATTGATTTAAATTTGCCCCAACCAACACCTAGAAAGACGATTTAACTCGATTAGGGGTAATAAATCGATCACGATAATCGATATGGAACCATTCAAAAAATGATTCTAATCCGATCATTATAAAAACCTTTTCTAGGAAACCAAAAAGCCCCCTTTGGGGGCTCCGGCCCTTTCCCTATTTGGGGCTTAAAATCCTTGAGTTCAGTCTCAGAACCTCGGAAGTCGGGTCTTCCAGAACCTTAATTTTCGGTCTCACCGACCTTTAAAAACCCTAACCTTGACACGTCAAGAAAAAGGAAAACAAAATTTGTTGCAAAAATGTATGGCTTGCAAACATTTTCAACATCCCGGTTGCAAACTTCCGATCGTTGACTTTGGCCGAATCAAGTTGTGCCGCCCCTTATACTACTATACCGTATATTATTATAAACTATATAATATATATATATATAATATATATATATAATATATATATATATATATATATATTACTATATATTATAATATATATATATATATATTATATTACTTTATATTTAACCGTATATATCCTCCAGTTGGCAAATTACCAAATTCCACCGCAAATAGGGAGAACCAGAATCCAACGCCAAATTAAAGGTCGACATGCCGCGATACACGACGTTTGAAAGTGTGTAATCAAAGGTTGTATAGCAAAATAGAAGGATCAAGAATGTTCCGTTCTTTACCAGTAAAAGACATATAACAGTGAACATGGAATAGCCTCCATGACAGGGAGAATCACCTATGTTATTGTTTTTGCTTAATTCGAAGTCCACTCTTCCCCTCATTCTAATTACAAGGAAATCAAATATTTAAAACGGAACTTGCACATGTGTTGTTATTAATAATTTTATTAACTACCATTCTTTGACATTCTTCTCTATGGTGTACTATTCATCAACTTCAACATGAAATGAATCACTACTTGTGTTCCCATAAAGTAATGTGTTTCCTTTTCCATGAAATATAATAATAATGTATTGCATTTTAATGTCTGGACAAAGTCTGCAACAATCAGATGATTCTAAATGCAATACCCAGATGATGGCTGGTGAGGTTAGAGACTTAAGGCAGTCAGGTCAGGCTAGCATTTATAATCTCTGTCTAAGTTATTACTTAAAAACATGAATGTTGGAGACGGAGAGTGATGATGAAATCTTCGTTAATTTTTAGGGGTAAAATTAGTGAACATCAAACTGGCTCTTTACAATGTAAATGGAACATTATTCCATAGTATAAACTAACTGCTGTTTATTCAATGGCTACTTAGCGACTTTTTTCCTTCCATACCACGAAGACTGTTGAAATTTTTATAGTCCTTGAATCATTCTGATGTGTTTTAAATGAATGGCAAGGATAATGCAATGATTGATATAGAGTTGGCGTATAAAACATTCTTCTGACGAGAAGCATTTTTAAAGTCATAATCTCATAAATATTTAAATATTTTCTAGTATATATAATTGTTTCAACTGAATACATTTATACTCTCGCGTTTCCGACTTGGGTACTTTAGTTCCCAACCCCATATATGTAATCAAAATAAAAGCAACTTTCTTTAATAATTTTTTTCTTGGTCCTTCCAGGTATTTCCTTCCATAAGGGTTTGAACTTAGACATGTTGCAACTACCCCAAAAAAAATTAACCAAACGAAACTTAGAAAAAATTGAATCGAAAATTGCATTGGGAAACCGATAAGCTACCCAAAGCGGGAGATGCGCGCTACAAACGAAAATTTTTTTTAAATTAATACATAAAAGTCTTAATGTCTCAAGTTGAAAACATGTGTTTTCCTACAGTAATGCATAATTACTGTGCAAAATAATAGTTAAATGTGTTTTTTTTTTTTTTTTTTTTAATATTCTGAAAATTGTTTAGAATCAATTCTTGGAACAAAGTTTTCAATCACAGTGTTTTAAAAAAAAATTGTGAAAAAAAATTGTGAAACTAAAAGATTTTAAAACATTTAATAAAGAAACAATACTATAATAAAAATCTGAAATTTCTTCAATTTTTACTCCTTATCAAATAAATAAAATTTTAATTAAAATAAAACCATCAAAATGTTCATCTAAGAAGGTAACATTTATATTTTGATATCACCTACAACTAGCAATTTTTTCCCATTTTTTATTCATGTAGTTTATAATCCAATATTTTTGCCCAAGATATTTTTCACGTAACCATACTAAAGATTTATTCATTTCTATTCATATATTTTCTCATTTATATTATTTATTTGCCATAATCCATTTACTGGTGAGGAAAATTGAAGGAAAATAGGGTTCTTCAAAATACACAACGCCTTCATTCAAGAACAAACACCATCGGACAGAGCCCACGGAGTCCGAAGGATGTCCATTTTCACTCAATCGTTTAATTGTAGCTATTGGTACCTGGAAAGGTCTTTTATTCAAACCGTTGTATCATTGCATTGCATTATGGAACTTCACAAGTCGTTTTGTTATTTAGCCTTCAAACCTCGGCCCATTTCAGGGCATCGTCTGCCTAGCAAAAACATTCCGAAAGACCGTCACATCAAGTCTTCCTTCCTTCCCAAGAGCCGCAATTAGGCAAAATTTTGGCAATTGGAACGACTTATGTAAGTATTTCATTGTAATTCTGATTAAAAACTTTTATAATGCGATCACTTCTATACAGAGGGTATTTGATTGAAACCTTTCTTATTCAAGATTTCCACCAAAGTGACCATATCTTCAGGTGCTGGGACCCTCTACAGCTTGAACCCTCTAACAGCACTGAACCCTCTACAAGCTTATTCAGGCGAAGAGATAATTGACTTACGAAAGTCAGGTTGAAATGATTGAATTAAGTGAACTCGGACGATTGATTTACGTTGAGGGCGATGTGGTGACAATCTCCTACGAACAAATTCTTTAACAATACTCAAGATATGATTAGCGAGGTGCGACCCAAATAGCCTATTTCATTACCCTCCCCCGTAAAACCATGAAGCTGAAAGAATCTAGAGTCCAAGAGGCGATAAAGCTGAAACAGGGCCTTGTCCATAACCTTATTATAAAGAGATATAGCATATTCCCAGGTATTTGCATGATTTTTACACAAAGACAAACAAAGCCAACACAAATACGGCTGAGACGGATGTTGACCGATTGCGAAAGAAGAGCAAACTTACAAGAGCTAGGTCTGGCTTATGTGGTTGTGGAACCAATAAGGAAGCCGGGGCACCTGCTTAGACCAGGGCCAGAAACAATCTTTCAATCAAACTGCGCAAACTTAAAGAACTAGCAGCACGGGCGAAAACTCCCCATGCAATTGGTTTTGCAGGCCCGTTACATGCAGGCCGGACATAATGACCACCATTGTTAAATACACCAACAAATATTTGCCTTGCGCTATATTTGCTGAGAGGATTGATTTAAAGGATAAAGAACAGTACCGAGGACCACCAATGTAAGTGGAGATTAGCGTGCGTTTCCTGAGGTTTATATTCTTATACCTTCATTGGGCGCTAAATAAGGGACCACAAAAAGAGGGGGACCTGGACCACACTTATGGGAATTGTAAATATGGGAAAAAGAAGGACTATAACAGAGGTGACAATGGCCAAAGAAGGCGGCTTCAGAGGGCGCTTTCGTTGACATTTTGATAGGTTTGACAGATGCGTCAGGCACGAAGGGCAGAGAGGGCAGCAGGAAATGAAATCCTGATAAGCCTGGGACCTCTTAGAGAGATTTTTACCAAATTCAATGATGTGCTCGGAAAGAGTTATACCCCTGGAGAGAATTTATGTATCGACGAGATGCTCTGTTTATTCAGAGGAAATGCTCCCTTTCGGGTATATATCAAAAGTAAGCCAGGAAAATATGGATTACTATTACGAATATTATCCGATGGGAATAATAAGTTGATCCTTCAGACAGCACCATATTGTGGTCCCATCGGTGATGTACGCTCCACGCCTCCAGCAGACATTGTGATGCAGTTCGCTGAACCCTATTTCAAATCAAATAGGAACATTACAACTGATCGATATTATACATCTGTCGATCTTGCGACAAAGTTGTATGAAAAGGATCTGACGTTAGTCGGAACGATCAACACCAATAGGGTCCATTTACCACCCAGTAACAATAAAGGAATTCACAAGCGTCGAGGCAATACTTCGGACCATGTTTCATACACTTCTAAGAGGCCACCAGCAGGAAGTAACCTGCCCCATAATATTATGTTTTCATATATTTGCCAAACAAACTAAAAACCAGCGAGAAAAATGGTACTACTCTATCAAACCAACATTACGCGCCTTTCAAAAGGTACAATGAAACATTATTCAAAAGGTAAAGAGAAATGTGACAAAAAGAAAAATCTCCAGAGGATTTCATAGAATTATAATGCGCTACAATGGGTGCGGTTGATACTGCTGACCAGATGGTCCGCAAATATTCCACCAGAAGGGGAACAAGACGATGGCCCTTATCATGTTTTTTTTCTATTCTAGACATCTGCACTTTAAATTCATACATCATATATGGCATGAAGGATGCGGCGACTATGAATGCTATCAAAAAGAGAAAAAAAAGTATTAGGGTAAAATATATGCGTTCACTAGCAATTGACCTTATCAAGCCAAATTCCTTAGAACGGCTAAACCTTAGAACTATCAACATCAAAATAAGAACTAACATCATCGATTGTTTCGTATTACAACCAGACGAACAACGTCAACAGGAAAATGTTAAATTAGCAAAGGAAAGATGCAGGATTTGCTACAGAGAAGCCAAAGAAACGTTTGGAAAGCAAAATGTCACCAAATCAAAGTCGCACTGCAATAAATGTAAAATGCCCTGCTGCCCAAGCCATCGCAGGCAGCATTTAGTATGTTTAGATTGCAAGCCTCTCTAAGCCTAATTTTTTTCTGGCTTTCATATATATATATATTATATATATATATATATATATATATATATATATATATATATATATATATATATATATATATATATATATATATAAATAAATATAATATATATATATATACTATATGCTATATATTTTTATATATATATATATATATATATATATATATATATATATATGGGTAAAGAATTTCAAAGAAATTTAAAAATTATTTTGTTGCTATTTTTTTTTTTCATATATATATATATGATAAAGTTAAAGGATATTAAAAGAATATTAATGTAATTTTTTTTATTTTTTTATAAATAAATCTTTTTTTATTAAATATACTTTTTATTCACCACATTTTGTATATTTTTTAAAAGGAAATATATATAATCAATAATGCACCCCAATTTTGGTTGAAAAAAATTACTTAAAAAAAGGACCGTTTTGTAGGTCATATAAATTTTTTTTACATGCCCTTTGGTCTATATTCACATAAGTATATTGTTTAGTACATATCAAGGAATATATCTACCAAATTTTAAAAAAATTTCGCTGTATAGTTTTTTTTTTTTAAATATTTTTATGAAGGTCTTTGAAAAATTTAGCAACAAAGCATAGACAAATGTGAAAAAATTTTTAAAAATAAAAATAATAAATAAAATTTTACAAAATTCACTAGAAACACTCTAAAAGGACTGAATTTCATAACCCGTAACAAAAAAGTTAATAAAAGTAAAGAACCTTCGAGAAAAATGGCTTGGGTACAAAAGTTCCCAAGTCGACCGCGGACGTGGGCCTCAGCATGCCGGGAACTGGGGGGTTAAAACTGAAAGCTTTGACAGAAGAAGACGCTATAAAATCAAAAATTTTAGATTCTTGAGAAGAAAAAGTTAACCTAAATCTCCCCATTTAGAACTTTTGTGATCACAGTGGACGTTATTCACCTAGGCTATTAATGTAAGCTTTTATTTATTGTCTTTTTGTATAAATAAAACTGGTTACTTTTGTAAAAAATAAAAAAGGAGTGCATTGGACTGCTATGGGGAAGGTATAGGCTGATTAAAAAAAAAAATATATTTTTTTCAATAATTTAATGTATGAACTGAGTAAATAGGCCACAATAATGGTTAATAGATATTTTATACGCCAAAAATAACGAACACGCTGGTCAGGGAAAATTTGCGGATTTGGTCAGGGAAGTCAAATTCAAATTCAATGTGAACCTGCAATAGTAAGTGATGGAATTAAAGGGTTACAGAAGCGGTTCAAACGTAAAGAACAGGCGGTTTGAATGTGCTAAAAGCCAATGATGAGGTCTCAAAAGTGAGGTGTATGGAAATATATAAAGAAGAAAAAAGGAAAACTAAAAGTTGTAAACATTGGAGGAAAAAAGAGGTAAAGGAAAAGTTTGGAAGGAGGATGAATGGGGACTTACAAAGGTATATGGAGCTCTTCTGGAAGAAGAAAGAAGGTTAAGAAAGCGAGATTGTGATTTCATAGAATAATGAATAGGGATAGTACTTTCTTGACTGATGAAAAGGATGTGAGGAGAGTGTGGAGGGAGTACACACACTCTCTCTCTCTCTCGTGGCAGGTGTTAGTGATATATGGTGTTGGTGGTAGGCTTTGTGGCAGGTGTTAGTGATATATGGTGTTGGTGGTAGGCTTTGTGGCAGGTGTTAGTGATATATGGTGTTGGTGGTAGGCTTTGTGGCAGGTGTTAGTGATATATGGTGTTGGTGGTAGGCTTTGTGGCAGGTGTTAGTGATATATGGTGTTGGTGGTAGGCTTTGTGGCAGGTGTTAGTGATATATGGTGTTGGTGGTAGGCTTTGTGGCAGGTGTTAGTGATATATGGTGTTGGTGGTAGGCTTTGTGGCAGGTGTTAGTGATATATGCTGTTGGTGGTAGGCTTTGTGGCAGGTGTTGGTGGTAGGCTTTGTGGCAGGTGGTAGTGATATATGGTGTTGGTGGTAGGCTTTGTGGGATCATTAGTGATATATGGTGTTGTTGGTGGTAGGCTTTGTGGCAGGTGTTAGTGATATATGGTGTTGGTGTAAGGGGGAAACTGTGGCAGGTGTTAGTGATATATGGTGTTGGTGGTAGGCTTTGTGGCAGGTGTTAGTGATATATGGTGTTGGTGGTAGGCTTTGTGGCAGGTGTTAGTGATATATGGTGTTGGTGGTAGGCTTTGTGGCAGGTGTTAGTGATATATGGTGTTGGTGGTAGGCTTTGTGGCATGTGTTAGTGATATATGGTGTTGGTGGTAGGCTTCTGAATGCAATCAAAAGTATGCATGTCGATAGTGAAGCATGTGTTAAAATAAATAGAGTTGAAATTGAATGGTTTAATATTAATAATGGATTGAGGCAGGGATGTGGTGTTTCCTTGGCTATTTAATTTGTATGTGGATGTGGAGATGAAGGAATTAAAGATAGGGGAAGGTGTTAAACTGATGAAGTGTGGAGAGTTCCCTGCTTATTGCACGCTGATGATTTGGTTTTGTTTGGCGAATCTCAAGAAAGTTTGAGAGGATTGGCAGGGTGTCTAAAAGAAGGGTTTGAAAGTAAATGTAGATTATAGTAAGGTGAGAGTAGTGAGGAAGGAGGGTCCACAGTGTGAAATGATGTTGGATGGTGAGGAATATTTAGGCTATATGTTGGATGAAAAGGAATCGGATGATGCAGAGTGTAGTAGAAAAGTTGTGAATTGTAGGAATGTGGCTGGAGCAATTAAATCCTTGGTGAATGCAAAGGGACTAAATTTTGAGTGTGCTAAGATTCTGTATGAGGATATGTTGTTACTGGTGCTAGTGTATAGTAGTGAAACTATGATGTAGAATAAAAGGTGTAGATCTTTGGTGCAATCTGTGTAGATGACAATCTTAGAGGCGCATGTTAGGTGTGAGAAGAATTGATAAAAGGAGGAATGAACGTGTTAGGGAGTTGTGTGGTACGTAGAAATGCATAAATGGGAGAATAAATGAGAGTACATTGAGATGGTTTGGACATGTGGAATGGATGGATGATACTCGGTTGGTTAAGTGGATGTATAGTGGTGAGTGTGCTGGAAATAGACTGGTTTTTGAGACCGGAGAAAAAGTAGAAAGTGGATTGAGTCAGCAAAGGAATGCCTGAAAGAAAGGAATGTGAGTTTGGCAGAGGCCAGAAGAAAGGTGCATAATAGGAGCGAATGGCAGGGTTTTGTGTGATGGTATGATTGTGGGCCTGGTCCAGGGGATAAACTCCACATTGACGAGATGCCATAATGAGGGTCTGTCGCGGTCTTGTGAAGCCAGGGTTGGATTTTGGATTTAGTATTGGCAATTTTGTGAGTCTCTGAGGCTCCTGTTGCCTCTGGATTGTTGGATTATACAGTGGAGTATGTGGATTCCTCTCTGACCCCTTATTTTTGGAAACGTATCGGTTGTAGCTGCTGGATCAGCATCTAGTATGCCTCCCTGATCCCGTCCCATATCCCGTCTTTGGGACTTTTTCTTCCCAAGGATTTGAGAAGCCTCCAGGTTGGGGAATGGCAGATTCCTCGCAAGGTAAGAATGTGCAGCCCATTGATGATATTCAACCTATCACCATCAGAGTTACAGACAGATCTGTTGAATAGTTATCGCATTTACACTATGACTAAATTCTTGCAATGGAATTGCTGCAGTTACCATTCTAGCTTCAAAGAGTTAGCCCGACTTATTGAATTTTACCATCCAAAGGCTATCTGCCTTTAGGAGATTCATCTTTGTGGTCGACATTTTCAGCAACCTTCAGGATACAGGGATCCTCTTGTGTCTTGTGAAGAGAGGTGATTGATGTATTTAGAAAAAGAAAATTTGATTTGATTGCTGTGATGGAAACAAAGCTGAAAAGAAACTGTGAAGATGAGTGGTCTGGTGGGAATTGTGTGTGCGCTGGAGTGGATTGGAATAAGAGAGGGAGAGGAGTTGAGATTTTGATGAGTGACCTGTGACACATAGCTATGGTGGATTTTGTTTGTTTGAGTAGAATTCTAAGGGTAAAATTTGGGTTTGAAAAGATCAAGATAGTATGTGTGGTTGTAACATATGGTCCATCTGAGGATGTTGTTAAGAAGAGTTCTATATTCTGGGATAATCTGAATGCTGTTTTGGATGGGAGGAGTATGAGCTTCAGACTGATAGGGTTGGGCGACCTAAATGGTTGGATAGGTGATCGAAAAAAGGATGGTACAACAGGTGACTGAGGTAGTGGGAAAAAATGAGAATGGTAGGAAGGTGATTATTGATTTCTCTGAGAAGAGAGGTATGTGTGTAAGTAATACATTCTTTGAGCACAAGAGTATTCATAAGTATACTAGAGTTCTTGTAGGCAGAGATGTCATTGAAGTGAAAAGTATGATTAATTTTGTGTTGGTGAAGAAGGAGATGTTGAAGTATGTTATGGATGTTAAATCACTGTTGGGGTTTGGGATGGGATTATCAGATCATTGTTATTTTTTGTAAGATTAAGTTAGTGGGGGCTTGGATGGAGAAGAAAGAGATAGGGATGAAGTGGGAAGAATTAATACTGAGAAGTTAAGCGAACAAGGTAATAAGGAAAAGTACGTAAGAGCACTTGCAAATAAATCAGTTGAATGTGAACAAGATGAAACTAAACAAATCTGGAGCCAAATAAAGGAAACCTTTGTTAGTAGTGCAAGAGAAGTATGTGGATGTACAAAAGTAGGAAATAAGAATGTCAACAGTGAGTTGTTGAATGAAGAGGTGATGCAAAGAGGCATAGTTGAATGTGCTAAAATCCAATGATGAGATCTCAAAAGAAATGTGTTTGGAAATATATAAGGAAGAAAATAGGTGACTGAACGTTGCATAGATATGACAAAAAATGAGGTAAATGAAAAGTTTGGATTCACGGGGTTGGCATTAAAAAACCCACTCCAAAAAAAACAAAAAAGCCTACCTAATAAAACCAAAAAAAAGCCCAGCAGCAAGTGTTTTTTTTTTTTTTTAATTTTAGCTATTATTTTCAACATTTTGAAAGATATTTTTTAAAAATTTCTAATATGCAATAATAACTATATTATGTTTTATTATTAGCGAGCCTAGTTGCATTTTATTCAAGATTTTCACAGATACTACCTTTCTTTATCTTCCTTCTTTCCCCAAGACTGGGGGTAGAGTGCGTTGTCATGCATCGGAAAAGAAAAAGCAGATAGAGAAAGTATGACACAAGTCGAAAAGAGAACCCAGCCTTACCGCCCCCTCATGTACCATTAATTAATGAGAACTTCGGTCCAACAGACAGAAAATTCCACCTAGAGCTTCAATAGGACCGCACGGACCCTCACTTATGTAGCTCGTCAAATGGAAGGGTTCATTCCCTTGGCCCAGGTGGGCCAACAACCATGCCCCACATGCAAAACCCCGCCATTCACTCTATTAATGCACCTTTATTCTCGCCTCTGTCAAACTTACATTTCTCTCTAGACATTCGTTCACCGACTCGAACCACTTTCTCTTCGGTCTCCCCCAGGGCGGTCGGTTTCCCACAACTCGCACTATACATCCGCTTAACCATTCCGACTATCATTCATCCTTTCCACATGACCAAACCATCTCAACATATTTCATTTATTCTCTCATTACCCCTTCTTTCACACCACAAACTCTCTAATACGTTCATTTCCTCCATTTTATCAATTCTCTCACACCTAGCATGCCCCTAAGATTGTCCATCTGAACACATTTGACTTTAGATGTATACTTCTTATTCCAGACCATTAGTCTCACTACTATACAATAACACAGGTTACAACATACCCTCATGTAAGACCCTAGCTCACTCAAACTTAGTCCCATTTTGCATTCACCAACGATTTAATTGCACCACAGCAAAACTTTTTCCTGCCATTCAACCAACTTTCTACTACTCTCTTCATCATCTCTTCATCCAACACATACCCTAAATAACTTTGAAACTCAGACAATCTTGTTCCCAGTCTGGCTCACCATGCTCTAACATACTCGACCACTGAGGACTTGGTTGCCTCATCCACAATCCGATTATACTTCCTCTTATCTACCATTTACTTTTTCAAACCCCTCTTACCTACACCCTGGCCAGGATCATTTTCTACTAATCCCTTCTCAAACCTCTGTCAATGGATCACCCAGCAGAACCAAATCCATTCGCGTCAGTATAATAGGTAGGCACCCTCACTCATCTCCATTCTCCGACATTCTATAACCACTTCCTCCCATCCCGCCCACCTCGGAATTCCTTCATAACCCATCCGCAATTATACCAAAATTGGATAACCAAGGAGACTATTAATCACAGACTCCCTGTCTCACTTCACTATTAATCCTAAACCAATCACCATTGAAGCCATTTATTCTTACACACGCTTCCCTTTCGTCATACATACTTTTTGATTCCATTAGCAAGCCTACCAACAACACCATTATATCACTAAACACCTGCCATAACGCTTCCCTATTAACTCTTATACATACGCCTGTTGCAAATCCATAAAATCTAAATACAATTTATTCTTCTTCATCCCTTCATTTTCTCAATCATTTGTTTCAAATGTAAAAATTTGATCCACACGTCCTCTATACCACTCCTAAACGCACCTTTTCTTCACCAATCAGTCCTTCAGTCACTTGACGCACTCTTTCGACCAAAAATACCGCATATGCCTTCCCTACAACGACTCAAATAAACTTATTCCCTATAATTTCTACAGTTTCCCATTTTCTCCCTTACCCTATATATAAGTGTACTATTACCGCTCTCCTCCAATCCCTTGCAACGAACTACCCCCTCCATAAACGCTTTATTACACAACTTTCCAAATCCAATTCAATCACCATCTCGCCTCCGTTCTTGATCATTTCACCAGTAATTTCCTGATATACCTTTTAAAATATTTGAAATAAATGAAGAATGAAAAAATAAATTTTTTAAAATTTTAATACATAAGTACAAATGAATGTATCTTAAAATTATTGACTAGAAGATAATAACTAGATCCATTATTAAAATTGCTATATAAAATAAACTTTCAGTAAATAAAAAAGTAAAAATTCTTTTCTCTTGGTTATAAATTACTAGAATATATATTTTGTAATTTCCATTTATTTTATAATTATATGGTTTATAATAAAGTATAAAACTAATGGTGTACATTGGATTGAATCAAGTCAGTGAGTGAATGAATCACATTTTCCAATTTTATTCACATTAGTAAACTATCTGGCTTCGTCTAACCTTCTTAAGATATTTAATATCCGTTACCAAGTTTTTAGCTTTTTCTAACCCAATTCTATTCAAACGGTGACCAAACAAGACCAAAAGTAAAGAAAATTCTTTCAATTGATCCAGAGCTGGCCAGCGTCATGATGTAAGGTGCCAAAAAACTGGCAAAAACCCATCTGGTAACTTTTTTTATCAATACATTTTTTCAATTTAATATCCATGATACTCCACCATTTATCTGGACTTAAACTGTGACACCATTGATTCTTCGAACATATGGGCTGGGAAAAACAGTTCTTAACTATTTACCTGCTAAGTCATTAGTCACAACGCATTCAGGATAATTTTTTTTCCAGCCAAAGTTCACCCTTATTTTCATTATGCTTTCAAGGAGTGACCTAAATTGTTGAAAATGAAAATAGAGTCTAGATCAGAGATATTATATTACTAATTACTTTTCCAAAATTGCTTTGATAGCAGTTCAAAAACTCTTTTTAGCACAAACCTTTTAAAGTTTGCAAGAGGATTAGCTCCGGATCTCCGCTCTCCTCGGAAATTCTATCCTCCCTATGATAACTAGTCAAAACGAATTCAACAGGCAAGAGCCTATAATGAATCGACAAAGATATGTATTGTCCTGTATGATGGCCCTTCTGTTATAACATCTTCATTTTTTTCAATATATAATTTTATGGGGGAAAAAAAAAAAAACCATAATACAGGCAAGGAGTTGAGAGGTTCAAGATGCTATACAACCTCGCCCGTCTTCATAGAGGCAAGCAAAATAACAACCTTCAAAATTAACTGGAAAGAACATTTTCTTTTTTCTTATACAAATAGTGCTTCATTTTGTTAATGCACTACGAATTATTTTTATTAAAAATTTCACAAAAAAGTTCTACTATCCTAGTAACATTTCTAGGAGTACTTTTCAAGTTCCTAGCTTGAATTCCAAATATATATATATATATAGATATATATATTATATATATTATATATATATTATAATATATATTAAAAATATATATTATATATATATATATATATATATATATATATATATATATAAATATATATATATATTATAATATTAATATATTATATATATATATATTAAGTAGTGCACACACGTTTCTCATTAAATTCATTAGATAATACTATCCGCAAAAAAATTAATACGGATGCGGATAGTTGAAAATGATGCGGATGTGCGGTTATCCGCTACACCTCTAACCCTCACATGGTAAATCAATGTCAAGGTTCATTCCCTGGCCCAGTTGGGCACAACATGCCCCCATACAAAACCCCGCCATTCACTCCTATTATGCCACTTTCTTCTCGTCTCTGCCCAAACTCACATTCTCTTCTCCAGGCATTCCATCCGACTCAATCCACTTCTCTTCGGTCTCCCAGCCGGTCGGTTCCAACCACACTCGCCACTAATACCTCCGCTACCACCGACTATCAGTTCATCCCTTTCCATATGACCAACCATCTAACTACTTTCATTTATTCTCTCATTACCCCTTTTTTCACACCACACAACTCTCTAATTAATGCTTACATTCCTCATTTTATCAATTCTTCTCACACCTAGCACGCCCTAAGATTGTCCATCTGGAACACATTGAACTGTAGATCTATACTTCTTATTCCAGCACCATTAGTCTCACTACTATTTACATACCACAGTAACCACACCCTCATGTAACCCTAGCACACTTCAAGACTTAGTCCCTTTACATTTCACCAACGATTTATTGCACCAGCACCTTCCTGCCCTTCACAAAACATTTCCTACTACCCACTCGTGCATCATCCGTTTCCTTCTCAACCAAAATAATACCCTAAAAATTTTAAAAAAACTTTTCAGAACTTGTTCCAGCGCTCACCATCTAACATTACTACACACTGAGGACTGTCCTCACTCACAACCATAACCTACTCTTATCTAGGTTTACTTTCAAACCCCTCCTTTTACACACCCTTGCCAAATCTCTTTCTACAATCCTCTCAAACTCTTCTTCCTCAGATTCGCCACAAAAACCAAATCATCCGCATATAATAGGTAGATCACCCTCCACTCCTCTCCATTTCTAACACCATTTCTGCCACCCCCCACCTCTAATTCTTTTCAAACCCCATCCTATACAAATTAAATAACAAGGAGACATAACACACCCTGTCTTCACTCCGCTATTAATCCTAAAACCAATCACCACTGACACCATTTATTCTTACACACGCTTCACTATCGTCATACATACTTTTGATTCCATTACGAAGCCTACCACCAACACCATATATTACTAACACCTACACACATAATATATAATATATATATATATATTATAATATATATATTATATATATTATATATATATATATATATATATATATAATATATATAATATATATATATATTATATATATATATATATTTATAATATATATATATTATATATATTATATATATATATATATATATATATATATATATATAGTATATATATATATATATATATAATATATATATAACAAACTTCATTTAGAAGAGAAATGTTAGCACAAGCTCCCAAGAATTAGTGTTATAGATAATATGTTATCTAATTAGTAATTAAGAGATTATATATTACTTAATTACTTTACTTAAGATGGTTCTGTCATGCCATTACTATCAATAACCTGAAACAATAGCAATTTACCATTTACCTTTTACAAGTTTGCACCAAATTAGGCAAGGACATTCATTCAGGCAGTGGGAATTGAGACAAATGTCTGTTACCAAATTATATGTTTAATTTGTATATTTTATACCTATTTATTAATTTATTTGTCAAATAATACAGAAATGACATTACTAAACAAATTCAATTATTGATCATTTTATTTTCTTTCTCAAAAATAGAAATTTTAAAAAAGCCAAATAAAACTCAAAAATAACCAATGGGCTGGTTTTTTTGGTCCAACCCTGGTTTGGAAGGAGAATGAATGGAGACTTACAATGGAAGTAAAGCTCTTCTGGAAGGAAGCGCAAAAGATTAAGAATGAGAGTAAGGTGAATTTCCTTAGAATAATGAATAGGGATGGTGCTTTCGCCTGATGAAATGGATGTGAGGAGAATGTGGAGGGAACACTTCGAAAATTTGCATAACATTGACAGAATGAAGAGGTGACATCACCTCTTCATTACTGCCACTATCTAGTGAATATGTGTTGGTTTGACGATGCAAGAAGAAATAGGTATTTAAGGGATGAGATAATTGAGCTTATTGGGTAGTGTGAGAAAGTTGAAGAGTGGTAAATCTGCAGACATAGATGGAATTACTTGTGAAATGAATAAAAGTAGAGGCAGATGGTGATTGACTGGATTTGGAGGTTGTGTAGCAAAGTTTTTATGGAGGGTATAGTTCCTAGGGATTGGAGGAGAGCATTAATAACACTGGTCAACAATGATTTTGGAACTAAAACGGAATAGGTTGTCTATTGTACGTATAGTTGTCCTGAATTTGTGATGATGTAGTTGAAAATGACGTCATCAGTCACCATTTTGTCTGTTATGAGTCTGTCTGAGTCATGCTGAACACGAAAAATCGGAAAATATAATATGTTCTCCTGAGAATTTTGTAGTATCTCGCAGTTACAGGATAGTTTTTCAGTGTAAAGGTTGTGTCTGTGTGTTTTTATGTTCTTTTTTTAATATATAAATATATATATATTATAATTATATATATATATATATTATATATATAATATATATATATATATATATATATATATATATATATTATTATATATATATATATATTTTTTTTTTTTTTACAGCGCCCCCACTGTTAATTTAGTTTGTTCAGATATATATATTTTTAAAAGATGAGTAACCAAAACGTGTATGTATAAATTCTCTGAATGTCTTTTGCTACGTATGTGGAGAATATACTACGAAAAGTCAACGGAAACCAATCACTCAATTGTTTAAAACGGTTTATAAACATTATTTTAAGTGTGCGTTGGGTGACCAGGATAAGGCCATGGACCCACACATAACATGCATTAGATGTTATGTTAAATTAACCCAGTGGTTAAAAGGTGAAAATTGCGCATTTGCCCTTTGGAGTGCCGATGTATTGGATGGAGCAAAGGAATCATATACAGGATTGCTACCGACAATTAACTCAGCCAGGAGACCAGTCCCCATAATGATGAGAGCCTGCCGATTCCTATAGCACCAGCTTCTTGGAAAGAGGTTCCCGACTCAAGATTTGTTTGACTCTAATGCTGGAGCATCGGGTGCTGCAGATATGCCATATTTCCCAGACGAATCAAATGCAACACCACACATGATTACGCCACCGGAACTAAATGATTTAGTACGAGACCTGTATTTGTCAAAACAGCAAGCTGAAATCTTAGGTTCACGCCTGCTGGAGTGGAATTTGTTAGATCAAAAGGTTAATATTAGTATATATAGAAATAGAAACAGGAATTTTGAGAAATATTTTACAAAGAGTAACTTAATATGTTCATGATCCGATGTTAATGGACTATGCGTGGAGCTTGGGATTCCGTATTTAGATTGTGAATGGCGCTTATCCATAGCGCTTCAAAAACTAGCCTAAAAGCGCGTCTTATTGCATAACTCAAAAAAGTTTCCTCAATTTCGGTTGCGCATGCTGTTGGAATGAAGGAAGCCTATGAAAGTATGTCCGAAATATGAAGGCTATTAAATATTATGACCACACATTGCTTATCTGTTGTGATCTGAAAGTTGTTGAGCTCCTTCTTGGTCTACAGGGAGGATTCACAAACACTGTTGTTTTTTGTGTTTTTGGGACAGCCGGGATACTAAGCAACATTATGTACGAAAAACATGGAGAGAAAGAGATACATTTACCCCGGGCAAAGAGAATGTTAAGTATAAGCCCCTTGTAGATCCTAAACGAGTTATTTTACCACCATTACATATTAAACTGGATTGACATGAAGAATTTTGTGAAGGCTATGGATAAGGAAGGTGGATTTAAAAATTTATGTGACGTTTTTCGTGGCTTAAGATAACGCTAAATTGAAAGAGGGCTTTTCGTCGGACCCCAGATTCGACACTACTAAAACGTGACCCCGCTTTTGACAAGGAATTAAAAACCATGATGAACTACCTGCATGGAATTCTTTCAAAGACGTTATTACAGGTTCCTTGGAAACAAGCGAGTTGAAAATAGCGATCGTATGGTAGAGAGAGGTTGCTAGTTAATTACCAAGAACTTAGGCTGCAGAATGTAACATTAAAAATTAAATTTTATACATTCTCATCTGACATTCTTTCCACCAATCTCGGCGGCAGTAAGCCGGATGAAACAAGGTGAAAGACATCCACCAAGATAATTACAGCAAATAGAAACGTTTCAGGGCAGATGGGGATGAAAGCAATGATGAGTAATTACTGCTGGTTTCTGAAAAGAGAAGACTTCAGAACATAAAAGAAAAAGTAGTTATCGAAAGTTCAATGTGGCACAAATTCAGGAAAATTAAGGTAAATATATATCATTTTTATGTGGTAATGCATTATACATACATGTTTTATTACTCGTGACATCATAACTCTGTAAATTTGACTATAAAATTAATTAATTGTATAGTCAAGTTTAATAATAATATATCTTTGTTACAACATATGCATATTTGGAGGTATTATACCTTAACTTTGGAAGCTTGTAACGCAAAAACTATACGTGATACAAGAATTCTAAAATCATTTTCGGAATCTGCATGAAAAATACGTAATAGTTTCACCTAATTTATTTCAGTTACGAAAAATTTCCCAAAATTTGTTGACCAGTGTAATAGTTTTCTTATATAAGGGTAAAGGGGATAAGAGAAACTGTAGGAACTATTGGGGAATTAGTTTATTGAGTGTTTTAGGGAAAATATATGCTGGTTTTTGGATGAAAGAGCATGTTGAGTGACTGAAGGACTGATTGGCGAAGAACAAGGTCCATTTAGAAGTGATGGAGGATGTGTAGATAAAATTTTCACATTGAAAAAATGATTGAGAAAATGAGAGAGAGAGGAAGAATAAATGGTATTTAGTTTTTATAGACTTGCAACAGAATTTTTGACAGGATTAATAGGGAAGTTCTGGGGCAGGTGTTAGGCTTCTGAATGGAATCGAAAGTATGTATGGCGATAGTGGAGTGAGGGATGTGTTGTGTCTCCTAGGAGACTGGAGACTAGGAGAAGACTGGGGGTAAGGATTTTATATATATATATATATATATATATATATATATATATTATCATAATATATATATATTTATAAATATATATAATTATTTATTTATATATATATATATATATATATATATATATATATATATTATTCAGATATATATATATATATATATAATATATATATATAAATATATATATATATAGTATATATATAATATATAATTTAGTTTTCCGAATTTTTTCTATAAAATTTTGTGACGTGAATTTGAATATAATTAGAGTGAATAAATGTAGAGATCAATTTTGTTTTTCTTGCTAAACTCATAAAAAATTTTGATATTCATCCGTTGTTAAATTATATAACATTTATTTCAGTTAAAAAAAATATATATATATATTATATATATTATATATATATATATTATATATATTATATATATAATATATATTCTCCAATATATATTAGGATATATTTATATATATAATAATATATATATTAATATATATATATTGATATATAATATATATATATATATTTATATATAATATATATATATTATATATATATATATATATATATTATATATACTATATATATATATATATTATATATGATATATATATATATATATAATATTATAATATATATATATATATATTGTAAAGAAGCGTTTTGTCTTAAAAATTATTCTTAATTTCTTTTATATTTACATAATTTTAATATATAATTATATTTTATTTTTGTTTCCAACAACCCTCATTAGCGTGGTGGTCAACGAGGAAAAAAGGCTCCAATGTGGTGAAACGGGACTTTCAGGGAGATTACTACATCAAAACACCAAAACTATAGTGAAAAACAAGAAAAAATATGTAAAAAAAGTTTTTTGATCGTTCTGAAGGTTTAAAAGTAATAAAAAGTTGAAAAGTCATCTGAATTTGCATAAAAGAAAGTTCAAATGTGCCCATTGTAATTATGAAAGCAATAAGAAATCAGTTTTAAACTCTATCTGCTAACTCACAGCAATATTAAAAATTATTTTAAATTGTTCTGAGTGTGGCTATGAGTGCTAATCAGAAAGGACCATAAAGGAGACACATGCTTAGCGCATCCAAAATTATAAAACTATTAAATGCTTCCGAGTGTGACTATGAGTGTAATCTGAAAGGAAACTTTAAAATTACACATGCTTACGCATCAAAAATAAAATTATTTAAAATGTTCTGAGTGTGACTATGAGTGTTATCAAAATGAAAGGAAGCTTTAAAAATATGCACACATGATGATGCATCAAAAAACAAAATTTCTTAAATGTTCTGAATGTGGCGGCATGAAGTGCAATTCGGAAAGGAGAGCTTAAATTACACTGCTTACGCCATCAAAATATAAATATATAAATGTTCTGGAGTGTGACCATGAGTGTAATGAGAAAGGAAACTTAAAAAAACACATGCTTACACATCAAAATATTAAATTATTTAAATGTTCTGTTTTTGATTAATTATAAATCAAGCTTAAAAAGTCACATGCTTATGCATCAAAATATAAAATTATTTAAATGTTCTGAGTGTGACTATGAGTGTTATCGCAAAGAAAGCTTTAGGATTCACATGCTTAATAAAAACAGTGAAAATATAAAATTATTTAAATGTTCTGAGTGTGACTATGGGTGTAATCAGAAAGGATACTTAAAAACACATATGCTTACACATCAAAATATTAAATTATTTAAATGTTCCGAGTGTGGCTATGAGTGTAATCACAAAGGAAGCTTAAGATTTCAATGCTTACGATAAAATATAAAAGTTATTTAAAGTGTTCTGAGTGTGACTATGATTGTAATGAGAAAAGACATTTAAAAAGCCATATGCTTACACACCAAAATATAAAATTATTTAAATGTTCTGATTGTGGCTATGAGTGTAATCGGAAAGGGAGCTTAAGAGTACACATGCTTGCACATCAAAATATAAAATTATTTAAATGTTCTGAGTGTGACTATGGGTGTAATTACAAAGGAAACTTAAAATTACACATGCTTAAACATGAAAAAACAGAAATCAAACCAAAAAAGGTTTGAGAGCTACTAAGACCCAAGCTCAACTTCCGCCAGATGAGTCTTCGACAATTCCCGATTCATCAGAACACCAATCAAACAGAAAAAAGTAGGACCCCTACAATCGTAGAGGTGCGTTAAGAATGTCTTATACGGTGGAAGAAAAGTTGGAAATTT
>JABUQX010024028.1:0-24243 GCA_015478945.1 Trachelipus rathkii | reverse complement strand
GCCCCCAAAAGCCAATTGCGACCACATAGAAGAATGACTGCAAAGCCCGAACAAATTAGTTTGTCAAGGAGTCCATTGATAGGTTCTCTTTTTCTAGTCATTTATGTGATATTTGGGGACTCTTGAAGATAGTACCATTTTGTGGCGATAGTAAAACTTGTGACATTCCATCGTTGCTCGATTGTATTATGGGGCATCCTGGTTTCACAAAAAAACCTCCTTTATGTAGAACGTCTCCAAGAATTTATAATAGATCAACTCCAATAAGGTTCAGCATAAATCTTGTCTTAGGGTATGGCGATTTTTTCTCGGACAATTCCGTGTTTTTGTAGAGAATGCAACCAATTGCCCTGCTTTCGTCTGGAATGCTTCGATTTGTCGCATAGTGTGTGTGATAATTGTCGTTTATTATTTAGTTTCCACAACTGGTTCTGAAAAATCGTTTTTTTTAAACAGCTGTTGTCCTGATCCAGCAAGTGCATCCCAAGACACTTTGTCATTCAATACATCCGAATTTACTATTTCAAAAAATGATTTGTCGACTCACGGCCGAGTTAAGCGATATAGAAGTGATGGTCCAAGCTTTGATTCTATGTATAGTTGCAGGCTCGCTTTGACTGGTATTACCGTGGATGGCTGGAGGCGAGTGGGGGGTGTGGTTGTCAAAAACACGATTGGTGGTGGTCCTGATATATTATTTCCCAAGTCAGTTTCCAAATCTCTTTCCAAACATTCAATCTTACAGCATTCCTTCCGCGAATATCAATGCCCGTCACTAAAACAAAGTTGTTTTTGGGACTGCTGAAGAGTTCTTTGAATTACCTCTGCTGGGGATACTAGGTATAAGTAACCTCTCGGTGCGCCATCTGAAACCAGTGGATATCTGGGTAGAATTTTTATCATGCCAACTGTTACAGTCAACGGTTACATCTTGTGTTGCAAAACCTCTGTTTTATGACCACTTCAGCTATTTTTTTTACGGTTTTTACCTTCGTTCTTTCTCGTCTTTTGCAATGTACTTTTCTACTCAAAACAAGCGTCATCAACATCTCGACTCCACGAAGGCGCTTAATTAACAGTTGGAGTTGTTTTTTGCCAGACACCATTTTATTTAAAAAGCGACTACAGATCACTGGTATTTTTGTCCTGTCCAGAGTTCCGGCCATTGCCACATTCAGAGATGTGTTGCTGAGTCAACAAACACTCCTTTTTCTTGCACTGTCCGACAAGATGGAAGCGTTATGGGTTAGCTTTGGGTTTTCTCCGAGTCACTGTCCTCGGTATTCGAAAGTCCATGGATTAGAGAGTTTAAAAAGAAATGGGAGTAATCGCTGATAATTGATAGACTTTGAGACATAAACGCTAAATTTCTACAACTACAAACATTTTTTCTTTCTTCCTTTTTCTTTCACGTTTTTGTATCTAATGTGCGCTGTACACGAGAGAAAAGTGCTCTAATCATGCACTACCTTTAGGATCCTAGAAAGTGCGCCCATCTTGTGGCTCTTCCGATTTCAGCTTCTCTTGAGAGCTTTTCTGAATCAATTGTATGTTAAATCCTAGTTAGGATAGCAATCCTAGTGTTAAGCTACGTGTCGTGTATTCTTTTTCGTGCTTTCCATTGAAATAGACCGTTTGCGGGTAAGATCAATTAAAGTATTTATTCTTCCTCAACCGTTCGATTTATTATGCTGATACATACTATCATTGTGCATCATTATATTGAGTCAAGTAAAAGCCCGTGTACGTCATAACTCAAGTCGGGGTTACATTTGGGAAGAGAGACGAGAAGCAAGAACATACCAAGAAAAAGAGACGGAAATAAAATAGCACGATATAATAAGGCAACAAACAGGGGCAAAGAACACGTGCTGGAGAACGAGGACTCGGCGAAAAACTACAGAAAAATAAAGATAAAAAAGTATATTAATTATTATATTTTGTGATGGACTGATATGCTTCTGGTTTTCCCCATTTGCAGGAGGTCTTTGAATGAAAATTTAAATATTGAGTAACAATATCACGTGAGGTGGAAATAATTGTTGCAGGAGCGGAATACTCAAAAAAGGGGTCGGTATCAGATTGGCTAAGCGTTAAAATTCTCAGTGGACTTCGAAGCGGCGCATTTCCACGTTTTTTTTGGCGCTATTTCTTTAAAGTTTATGAAGACTGCTATGTGAATGTGCTAGGCTGGGATGGTGATGAATTTGAGATATGAATAATGTATTACAGCAATGATATGGATTTGATTATCCCCTGCTATGTGGACTGTCTACTGGTGTGTAGATACAGTAAGTAATTGAAATTGTTTCTCTTCTTATCATAGGATGCTTATCGTTTACTGTTCGCTTTGCACTTCTTTTGCATGCAGTCGCGCTGCTTGCCCTCATTTGCACTTGATTATGTTCTACCTTTGTGCAGATCTAGACTGCATTTTCATCGATTCTCGGGTTTTTCCGCGAGACATTTGTTTATTTACCCCATGAGAGGTAAATCATTGGCAGTGTTGCTTTTAAAACGAAGACGAGGGAAGAGCACCCCTATTGTGTCAATAGCGATTAGGCATCAGAGAGGGAGAGTGGAATGTCCAACCAAGCAGCAGCCTTGGAGAGACGCTACATTTGGGTATTCTTGTTGTCTCGGTCATTAGCTCATTGCTACCTCCACTATATTATTGTTTGGCCGTTTTAATCAACTATATTGAAATTCCGAAAGGGCACTAGGCTTCCCCGTGTAGAATTTTTAAAATGGTGTAAGTTATGTTATTACGGTGAACTTTTAGGTTTTGATCTCACAAACCATACGTTTACTCTGGCAAAAATAAAGGTATTATCACAATAATATAGAGATACTTTGTCCTTTATATTCGTCGAAATAGTTAGTAAATTCACAAGTGTCCCATTTCTACGAAAGTGTGACTCTTCTGTTTTTGTCTCTCCTTTTCCGTGCTTTTGACTGGACGCTGCTACGAGTTATATCATGCTAAATTAAACGGAGAATGTCCTCGCCTGATAAGCTATGGGGCCGGATGATCAACCCTCACCTACTCCTTGGTGCCATATCGATATATAAATATATATTATATATATAATATAATATAGATATATTAAATAGTATAGTATCAATATAGTATATATGGACAAACTATATTATGTAGTAGTTTTTCTTATAAGGAGTGATTATTCCCGGTGCTTAACCTGAGCTTTATATTTCTCCAATATTTTTTAGAATTGAAACTCATATATATATTTAACCTTGGTTTAGTATTGGGACCAACTATTGTTTTATATTTTAGACTTCGTATATAGAGATATACGTATATATTGAATTGGGTTTTATTTCTGGTTTATTTGCTCCCTGACTTCCGAAGTTTCACGTAACTACATAGGTGTTGAGTAGTTATGTGAAAATTTACCATTTAACAATTTCACATTGATATCAAGGTATGGTCATATTTGGAAAAACATATACTATTGTACACTTATTTAGCTCTACCGGATAAGTTGTGGTCTCGCTCATTATACCGGCATTTATATTTTTTAGAGAGAAAAATACTAAAACAAATAACGTTCCGAAAAATTCTCTTAACCCACGGCCTATACCTCTCTCTCTCGATTTTTTTGATAACCGGATTGATTACTTCCAGCGATTCACATACGATTCACGCTAGGTGTTTAACTGGCATAGTGATCGGAGCTTTGTTGCCTGTTCTAGTTTTTATTATAGATCGGGATTGTGCCGATGCGATTAATATTTTTCCTTGATAAACTGCTCACACTTGGATAAGGTTTCTAATGACCCAACTCCATTAGAGGGAGGCTGTAGAACACGATCTCGCACTTTCGCTAAATCAAACTAATTGTCAGTTGGCCCGTCAAGAAATAGCTGCTTTGGTGTCTCGAAGGTTTCTGCCACGAACTTTTGTTCACGACTTACTATTGATTTTAATCTTAAGCGTTATGTTTAAAGTGTAGAAACAGAGCATATTATCGCGGCTCAAAGCTCTGGGTATAACGTTGAGTTAGATGAGTTCTGTTGAAGTATGAACAATAGGCGGGTATGACTTTGGAAGATGGTGTATGTTATCTTGTTTTGGTATTATTTAAGATAAGTATAGTTTGTGAATAGATAATTAAAACTGTCCCTTTTTGATGATAGGATATTAGAAATAACAAAAATTTGAGAGTGAATGAAAGAAAATAGAAGTTTTTAACACTGATTGCTTTTGGAATTAACACTACCGCGGAATATATAATAAGTATTAAGAGATGAGTTATATATTATTATTATTATGTGCTTTAAGATGTATTTAATAAAGAATTTTATTGCAATTTTTGTTGTAGGTACATCAATATTTAGTGCTGAAAAGTAAATATAGACTATATGTATTAAGAGGGTGTCCGTGAGTTGCTATATAAAGTATATAATATAAGGGTCAAAGAACTCTGTCGTCATGAGAAAGTGGCACTATAGAAGATATTGAAGTTGTTTAATGTAGTGAATAAAATTATATACTAACAATATAATAAGGTATTGTATTAAATAGTATTGACTATAGTGATTAATTGTATATTGTAAGTGATTTATCATGGTAGAATGTTCAAGATATATATATATACAAAGAAATTGCACGTGTAGAATGTGTAGATTATTAGAGCTTTGAAGGTTATGCATAATCTGCATCATTGGAATCAATTTCATCTTCTTCACTATCACTTAGTGATTCTTTATAAATCTCGATAGCTTTACTTAAGTATTCATATGATGTTCCATTAACTGGCTTATTAACTTTTTGATTCCTTTTTGAATGTTCTGTCACCAACATGTTTTCCTTAAGATCCTGATCACTTTCCAAAAGGTTTGCAGAGAATTATATAAATAGATATATATAATAGTAGTAATATATATTAGTATATACAATAGTAATGTAGTAAAAGTATATACAAGTATGAAAATTGCAAATTATAATTAATGGGGTATATATATTGGTTATAAATAGTACATACATATATTTATAGAACTCAATATATACTTATGTACTCAAGTCCCATTCACAACTTTTATCGAACCGCGAAGAGTAAATATATATTACTACTCCAAGACTATGACCTCATAATTAATAAAAGGCACCCATATTAGGGAAGGCTGGCTAGAGCCCAACGGGGAACACTCTTTGGTTACGACTTTGGAATTCGAAGGTTCACCGGCGCGTTCCTCCGCCCCTCCCCGGAGGGGGGGAATAGTTCCTACCCTTTCGTTCCCCGGAAGGCGGAAAGACCCCGACTCGCAACTACCGACTAGTCGAGGGCGGCTACGCTTGGCTGGGTACCCATTAGTTTAAAAAAAAATCTTTTTTTTTTAAAAACGACTAACAATTAGAATACCCCAAGGGCAGACCGCACTCGATGCAGGAATTCAGCGCGTGTGTCTCTCGGCCGTTCCGGGGAACGATAAGGGTAGGACTTGAGTGATAAGTGCTCGCGATAATTCCGGGAAGGGTCGGTTCTCAGAGAACAACCTCCGCTCTTTCTGTTATTTGGATTAGTACTTGTATATTATTAATGATTGGCGGGGGGTCCTCCGCTCCACTCCCCTCACGGCGCTATCGGAAAATCGTCCTTCCCTCCTCTTTTCCCCGTCAGCTCGAGGCCCCTAAATGGGGGGTTCAGTGGGTGGGATAAGTATTTATATATATAAAATATATGTTTACCGCCCCGTGAATATAATTTATACATTAATCATAAAATATATACGATATATAAATATATATTACTCCACAAGATACTGCATATAATATATATCAATATTAGTGATATTATATTAGAGGATAATTATATGAATATGTATTGAATTAGCTGTATGTATGATCACGGTAAACGTATGATATATGTGATTATAATAGAATGTTGTAAGTAGAGTTAACAATAACATACCATATATTAGCACTTTGTAATTCGTGGACGTGTGTACATAGAAGGCTGTGGATAATACTTAGATAATGTTAATTATAATGGATGGTTTTGTAATTATATTCTAGAGGTTATTTATTAATATATATTTAATTATTATTAATATTATATATTATATAGGTAAGTATTATGTAATTGATTATATAATGTGTAATAGGTGTTTATATTTTTCGGTATATTTTCACTGAGGTATTAATGTTGCTCAATCTGAACTTCGATTAATTCTAATATATATTAATAGTACATCATTATATATTATATATTATATTATTAATTTATAATACTTTTATTAATTTTTATGATTAGCATTTAACTTATTATTATAAAGTGTTATGTCTGTTATGTATACTGCTTGTAGTTATATTTATTTATATATGTTGAGTCAAAATGGAATATTTTGTACAGTGATATTAAATTGGTTACTTTATAATTACAATTATCACTATCATTAAATGGACAAAAAAATTTTAAAAATTTTTCATATTTTCTTTGAAATGGTTGCCAACTTCTTCAATTATCTCTTTTCCAATTTCTTTGTTCTCCATTTATTATTTTATCCAATTAATAAAAATACTCATAATCTTAAATCGAAGTTATCTGAATAAATTCTGTAAACCCCAAGAATATTCTTAACACCCAGTGATCTCCTCCACTCCCTAGGCGGACGCAAACGGAAAAAAAATGCGCGAATGATTATATGAATTTTCAGAGCGCTTCAAGTTACTATTAACTTATTTAGTGTATAAAGAGAGATTGGTGGCCCAGCAAGGCTATATCTTTGCTACCACGGCTGCAAAAAAAAAAACCCTTCTCTTATTAACATAACTTTCTAATTAACTCTGCATTTGTGGCTACACACTCACAACCTCTCTCTCCTATAACTCTCTCCTCCACACCAAATAAATAAATAAACACCCTCCGCCCCCCCCCCTGTTTATAGACATAAGTGAACTGATGATACCACTGAACTACAACGTGTCACCAGTCGATATTACTAAACAATCCTATACTTTCACATCGTTGTCACCACTAGTTCGATTCTTCTCCTCTCTTACTCCTAAAAACCTCATAACTATATATATATATTATGCAAAGAATCCCTGAAAGTATAGAAATACACCCCACTCATCTATTACCATCAAAATAAGTACCTAATTACCACTACATTTGCCTATGTGGTTATCACTTCTATGTTCTTCACCATAGTCACGTTTTACCTCATACAATACTTTAATGCAATACATTCTTACTATTCGAATGTGAATATCTCCATCTATGAGCTATATACACATTAATTTATTTACTCATTATTAATAATATTCATATAATTATATATTCATCGGTTATTTATAGTTTTAAATAAAATAACTATTCAAGTTTTAATAATTTTGCTATATCTCACGATCCAACATTTCTCCTATATATATATTATATATTTTTCCATATCTTATAAATTTCTCCTATAGGCTATATATTTCCAAACTTACTCCAAATACTTGCTATATTTTCTGAAACATTCTTACTAAATTTAAACGATTTATAGGTTCTAAACAGAAACAAACCTATTATATCACGGCTGTATTTAATATATTCAAGGTTAAAACTATTATTACTTATGATTCATAACAATATCTAAAAATATAAGGATAATATCATCCACCAAACATCAAATCCTTATAGACTATTACACTACAAGCTAGGATATACTTCTATGTAGTATAGGGACTCTTGATCACACTCGTTTAATTAATCACATATCACTCCATAGTTCTCCCGTAAACTCTTTTACTAATCCTACTATTTCTCCTAATTCTCATTAAATATACTCGTACAAATAAATATTCCTTTTATTATTTCGTCACCAATGTTTAATACTCTTAAACATTAAGTTAACCATATATACTATTTCGTCTTTGCTTTTATCCTAATTTTATGTATATACTCCACAGCAATATCATGAACACTGAAGACTAAATAGGAATATAATACTATACATACAAGTTATTTACTACGCCTACCTTATATATCTACTCTACGCTTATATACAATCTCATACTTTCCAACATATCACAAAATTATTAACTACTTAAGTATAGCTTGAAGCTAATAACTATTATGCTATCTTATAGCTACCATATGATAAATCATAGTAGTTAGGTGGCGTCGAACTAACTAATAGTAATCATAAACTATTCAGCCAAGACTGTATATAAACAGTAGTATAGTACTCTTATAGCTGAGTGATAGGTTTAATTAAGTCAACTCCGTTAATGAGATTGGTAGAGCCCTCTCAATGAGTCGTTAACTTCTACTGATCCTATCTAGCATTAGACTAATATAACTAACTATAAGGTTCGTAATCTATTAAATAATTATGATATACGTACACGCTACTTATAGCTTAATGGTACGTCCTTAGCCATCATGTAGTATATCTAACGACTCAACCGTCATTAATCAGAACCCTCGTGTCTCATCCACAAGCCAGAACAACTTATAGTGTATAGGTGTATATTAAATAAATTACTAAGCGCTATATATATATATAATAAATTAAAGTGTAGGAGTAAAGCGGTATAGTGATATAAGGTAAGAGATATTAAATATGTTATATCTTTAATAACGTAGTAACGGCGTCCCACCTATGAAACACTAGTATACCGCTCCAACGAAGGCTATAAAAGTAAAGGTTAAGGTAGAGGTGATTATTATATGAGAAAAAAACTCTTATATTCTATAGATAAGTGAGAATAAGTAAATAACAAATGTATGATAATATATCACTAATAATCTAACCAAAATTTTAAGGCTAATAGTTATAAGATTATTACTACTTGCAACGATGATTTAAATTATTAATCATGAGGATTTATATTATATATATATATAAATATATATTTAACACAATATTGGTTAATGTCACTTGAGGATAAAATTTCAAATTTCTAGATATTCGTGATAAAGCGGAAATAATACGCTGCCAGCACCTCCATACTAAGTCCGTTCGTCTCCTCTCCCATAGGATCGCCATATATACCCACCTCTTCAGTACGATATGACTAAATATATATGTGATAGCGGTTGCCTCAGTGTAGATGCTATTACCTATTTCGTTATAACACACTACAAATGATGTTACGATTCGGGAATACTTAATATTGTCCGCACTCCACTAGGTATAGTATATAACCTCGGAATCGAAGCGAAAATGCAACAGATCTTGCAGGTTGACTAAAGGAAATGAGAAAGCGAGCCGATGATCAAAGAAGGCAAAGAAGCATAATATAAGGTACTCGATGTCCACCTATTAGTTAAAAGGTAATATATAAATCCTATATTTTCTATTATCTATAATTCGCCCTAACCTGTACTATATAGTCTACACTATCGGGTAGTACTGAGCAGGTAGTAAGAAATATATCTAATAATCTAAGTATTTTATTTAGTTGATTATCACATTCATTTCATTATATCTCATTCATTTCTCCTTCTTCCAGTCCATTCCTTTATCAGCACCCTGTACTGCATCCGGTACTTATACTCATATGGAATCCCGTCACTCTACTATAGATATTTAAATTATATATATATAAACTTATATATTAATTATATACTAGTAGTATATATTTATCTATATACTACCATATAGAATAGCCATAGATAATTATATTATTACCACGAGGTATACTTATAAGTGAAAGTTACTAATAATAGACGCTAGGCCTCTATATAGATAATATATATATAAGTATTAATATATATTTACAAATATATATTATATATAGGTAATATATATATATATAATATATATATTATATATTATATAATAATATATATATATACTTGGTATAATATATATACTATATTATAATATTAGCAAGTTAGGCTGCTAAAGACGTCTTCTGGAAACCTCTAGGCGATCCAGTGTTAATTGATTCATGTATAAGGTACGTTGTTCGGCCTGTGTAAAAAACGATGAAATTTGGACTGTTCTGTGTGTTAATCAGTGAGTTATCCAAGCCTGCTGATCACCGAAGTAAACTTGTGTCTCCGTGGTTCCGGAGGATGAATCGCCGATGGTTCCGGAGATGGGTTGCCGGGGTTTTAGAGATGGGTCGCAGTTGGTTCAGTATATGAGTCACCGAGGGTTCTGGATATAGGTCTCTGGGGTTTCTGTAAAAAAGTCGCTGCGGTTCCGGAGATGAGTAGCCAGGGTTCCAGAGATGGGCTTCCGGGGCTTCCGGAGATGTGTCGAATTGGGTTCCGGAGAGGGCTTGAAGGAGCTTCCGGAGGGTGGGGTCCCCCGGAGAGCCTTCTCAGAAAACAAAAAATTAAATGTAAAAATTTTTTCTTCACGTTTTAAGATATAAGAGTTCTTTTTAACATGTCAAAAAACAGATATATGTTGGTTGATGGACCCTTGTTATAAATCCCTTTATTTGTGGAGGTGGTGCAATGATAAAAAACTATTTACATAACTGACTTTTTATGTTGATTATCTTCCAGTAATTTTGATAGTCCATTTACTTGCCGTAACATTCATTAACGCAAACCCTGGCTTGAGGCGAGACAGATGTTGCTAGTGGCACATAGTGCCACAAGAGTGTTCCCTCTTCCGTGTGATCCATAAGTATATAATTTCCGTAGTGTTGTTTCCCTCTCCCGGGTAGAATGCTAGGACAATACCTGCGATAAGGCTGTATAATAAGACTTACTATCTCAAATATTATGACTATATATTAAAATTTGCACCTGGCTTACTCCAGTGCTCAGGATAGATTTTATTTCTCTCTTCTGTTGACTCCCAAGTTAGAAAATTTTTATCACCTGAGCCACTCCTGTAGTTCCCTCTGCTTTACTTAAAATAAGAATTTAAAAATATGGATAGAGAAGCCATGTTGGCTCGCTGAAGTTTGTATTTCGGTGCGTGTTTTTGATTTTAGTTGGAGGCCCGTGAAAGCCATAATAAATGGTGATAAAGATTACTCTGGTATCACAACTCTCGATGAATTTCTGAAAGAAAATGTGAGGACAGATAACTTCTCCCTTAACTCAATGAAACTAATTTTGAAGAGTGTGATATAATGATATATCTGGAGAGATGGTTTTCTGTTTTGCCCACCGATATTAAATGTAGAGCTCGAACATTCATGCCTATCAAGTATTTGCAAAGTCATCAATAATAATAATAATAATATATAATAATAAGATTAAATAATTAAATTATTAATCCAATAATCAATAATCAATAATAATAGAATAATAAGTAATAATAATAAAATAATAATAATAATAAATAAATAATAATTAATAATAATAATAGAATAATGTAATATAATAATAAAGTTGTATAATAATAATGAACTTAATTATATTAATGCAGATACTATCAATATTATAATAATAATAATAATAATAATAATAATAAATAATAATAGATTACTATATTAATAATCATTAATACTTGAATAAATAATAAAATAAGTACAAAAATCAAATACAAAGTTAATTAAATATTATAAATAATTATATATCACAAAGTAATTAATATAAAATAAATAATAATAAGTAATGAAAATAAAATAATGAATATTAAAATGATCATGCATCACAATAATAACCACTCAGACTATTGATACGATTAATAACGAAATAATGATAAGTATAATTATAATAATAATAATTGCCTAATAATAATAATAATGATAATAATTTGGTCTTGTTGCTTCATTATAGCATGTAGTTAGGAAGCCATATATCATAGTTCCACGATTAAAAATATCGCGTCAGATGTGGCCTTAATTGCAATAACGGAAGAAAGAATACGCGGTTGCCAATCCATTGCAAGGGAGGTTCAAAAACGTCAGTAATTGAAGTGTATGAGTGAGTTCCATTTGAGGAGCAGGACGTCCTGGGGTTAGGGGGACAAGAGGCGTAAAATTTCTTGACTTCCTTAAAGCGTCATATTTGATGGATGATTATTTCTGCTTTCATGTGTCGTGCTCGTATAAAATGGAAAAGAAGTATCGTTTGCATTCTGATTTTATTCCATATAAAGTTTTTTCATGTTATCTAATCATCTTTTCATGTACCCGTGGTCTGTTTCTTTCTACTGTCTTTTTCTCTTTATTTCTCTCGTGGTTTTATGTGTCGGTATTTTGTTGATCTTTCTATCTGTCTTTCTGTCTTTCGCTATTTCTGTCATCAAAACTATAATATCTTCTATATTCCGCATGAATATTTACTTCTCTCTCACTCTTCTCTCTCTCTATGGTGTTATTTCCAGTTCTCTACTCTCTCTCTCTCTCTCTCTCTCTCTCTCTCTCTTGCTCTCTCTCTCTATGCTCTCTCTATTCTCTCTCCTTTTCTTCCTCTCTCTTCTCTCTTCTTTTTGATTTTCTCTCTCATATCTCTCTCTCTCATCTCATCTCTCTTCTCTCTCTCTCTACTCTCTCTCTCTCTCTCTCTCTCTCTCTCTCTCTCTCTCTTCTCATCTCTCTGTCCATGATGATTACATATGTCGGACTTTCAAACCCTTTTTTTGTTCATGTTGCTTATTTTTTATGAGCAAACTTATTATTAAAATTGATGAGTTTACATTCTCACTTCATTTTTTAAGCTGAATTATCACGCATTAATTTGAAGAATCTTTTCTTTAACCATTGCGATGGACATCAATATATATATATAATATATATATATATAAAGTATATAATTATATTATATATATATTCTATCTATATATTATTTATTAATATCTTATGATATATCATACTATACTACATATTAATATTATGATTATTATTATAAGACCATATGGATTATATTCCTATATAAAATTATTATCTCAAACTACATATTATCTATTTTATATTATATACTTAAATAGTGTATATATTTATATAAGTATATAAATATAGTATATATATATAGGTCACTATTATACTATATTATTATTATAACACTACTTATATTATTTAGTCAGTTCTTCTTATCATATTTATATATATATATATATTTATATATACAATAAGTTTTAAATTATCAATGTAATACCACTGGAATTTATTATTAAAGCCATATATCCTAACGATATCACAGACACCCAAGACTATTTACAAAAAGATGGCGACAAATTCTCCTGACCTTTCTGAACAAACTCTTGATGAAAGTAGGGTGAGTATATATATATATATATAATATATATATATATATATATATATATATATACATATATATGCACGATCTTCCACAACCCACATCCCCCTAAATAAAAATTAATAGTTATGTAGATGACCTGACAATCATAGTTCAAAGTTTCTCTATAAAATATAAATTCAGCAAATCGTGAGCTACAGCAATACATAAACCAGCTGAAACAGTGGCTATCAGAGAACACGATGACCACCTCTCCCCAAATATCATCCATCACACTGTCCACACCTGACAGAATCAAATACTCATCCAACAGTTTTCTTCTCAACCCACAGACTCCCTCTCAATAAACAAACAACCACTCCAGGCTTAACTTTTAGTGCACACATAACTTTCACACCCGACCTAAACAACATTACCTCTAGAGCCATACATAAACTAAATGAAATGAAAACACTAACCGGAACAACTTTCGACCAACACAAAGAATCCCTCACTATTGTGTACAAGCAACACCTGCGTCCAATTTTGAACTATGCATCACCCGCATGATTGCCCGCAATAGCTCAGACCAATATCCAAAAACTTGAGATCGTTCAAAACAAAGTTCCAAGAATAATAAATAATAACAACAAGCTGCCTCTCTTCCACAACCATCCACCACTTACAAACATAAACAAAATTCTCCCTATAAGGACCCAAATTGGTTAGATGGGCTGACAGTTTTACAGCAGATCACTCTCAATAAACCACCAATTACACCAAACATTTCAACAACCTCCTCCACCAAGAAGGAAAAAAATCACACCAGCTATATACTATTCTAACTATAGTACAAACACTTTCTTAACCGCCACTGCCCACTAGGTACACCACCTCCTCCCATTATTCAAACACATCCCACACCAGTTGACACAAAGAAGTTATTCTTCCGATAATACCCAACGCCAACGAGCCCCACTTTCTCTAGACCCTGTGCCACCCGAAATTCTTCCCACAGAACAAACTCTGGGCCGTCAAAACAGAGTTCTGGTATCCCCCCCCCCTCCTCTCTGGGCACCATCCCCCCTCCAGGAATATAAATTTAGATTTCATAATGCTCCCTTCCCCCATTGTCAAGGATGTCACTCCCTAACCAATGATGACACAAGACACCTCTTACTAAACTGCTCGGACCTGACGGATATCAGATTGCAACTTTGATAATTATGCTCTACTCTGCAAGGATCAAGTTGGACTCGGCCTGCGTGTTCATGCGTGGCAAAAAGACCTCCAGCGATTTGCCCGCTTCTCGATAGAAGGGTGGCAGGGAGCTACCAAGGTAAACTCTATCTTAATAATACTAAAATAGTATATTATAGTATATATATATCTATATATGAGTTTATCTCACCCCTATTATATAGTATCTCTATATATTGTATAGAATTAATTCGACGTTAGTATAGCCTCCAGCTAAGGTGAACTACTACCTTATATTATAGTATCGTATATATAGTATTATCATCATATATATATATGAATATATACAGAATAAATATATATATACAGATATATATATAATATATATATATATATATTAATATATATACGATATATATATAGGGGTTATATATATATATTATATTATATATATAATATATTATTTACTATATATATAATGCCGAAAAAAGTGATAAGGAATCTTTGTAAGACAAAAAGCATGCATTGTCATTAAAAGGTATGCAAGCTTTAAGAGGCTAATTTGCCGGTCTCTGCCATTACACCTTCAATCTCTGGGCTGAAGACCTCACCATACCCGGTCTCATACCTATCACTTATTTTAAAACTTAAGTAGTTTCGCGCCTCATCTTCCCTTCTCCGCAAGAAATGGGGGAGAGAGCGCCCAAAACAAAGCGAAGCAGAGGTTGGCCGTGAAGTGCCCACAATGGTAACGGAATGCCAGAGCAGACTCTCTAAGATGCGAGTCCTTTGCACCAACCACTCACACGATGTTAGCAATGGCTGATCTCAAGGTCTCGACCTCGCATGCTAGCAGGTCATTTAGTATTAGGAATTCGTGCCTTATCCTCAGTTTGTTAGTTTTATGTGTGTGGTCTCATTATTGCTAACGGACGTTTTGTGAGCATAGAATTACCCATTACTCTAATCTGAAATCAAAAAGCTCCATATTGGTCGTCCTCACGCGGGTGGTCATCATTCACTGAGTCATGAACTAAGCAACTACGTAGAAAGTAACTTCTAATCAATTCCCACAGATTAGATGAATGAAATGTTCATTTAATGCGATTTGATATGCTTGAAGCAGATTTCGGTCGTAGCATACTACTGAGTGGACTCCCAGGAGTGATAGGGGCTAAAAACCCCTAATTTGGAGTCAGAAAGTTATAGAAATTGAAAAAAAAAAAAAAAAAAAATTTCCGTTACTTTCTCGTTATTTAAGTGCGTAAAATAGTGAGATTGGACAAATTAAATAAATTATTTGAGTCAAATTAATAATAACGTGAAGAAAATAAGTTTCTTATGTAACCTCATTTCGAAAAATAAGAAAGCAAGGTGTTATTGAGAACGAAATGTCGTAGTATAACAGACAAAGAAGAGAGCTCGTTTGCTATTCGAGTTTTGAGAGTTCCACACAATCAAGCTCCCTCCCTTGATATTAGGCTTAACTCCATAAACGCCTAATAGTGACTCAAAACGACGCCAAAACTCAGTCAGTAACAACAGGCTATAGAAATGGTGTCAACTAAAAAGTTTAGTCTTAAGACTAAGGCGAAAAATACTTCAAAAATAGAGAAGGGGAAATCTCCATCCCCGCAACTCGCCCCACTCCCTCAACTCCTTGGAGAGGGCGGGAGAACATCAATGGGTTTGCCTGTCCGAACAGCAACCAAACTCCAACGAAAACAAACGCATTACCAAACCCATCCAACTGCTTGTTAAAGAGACTTCGTCTTGCGTACCTTCATTCGTTACATCAAAATCAAGATCCGAGTACACAAAGATTACGCAGAGTGTAATAACATATGCGACCCTTCAATCCAAACTGTTCGGATGAGCTTTCGAAGCAGTTACAGCTTTTTAAAAAAGAAAAGAAAGAACGAAAGATATGGCAACACCATCCAGCCACCGCTCGAAATTTAGGCCACGCAGTAAAAGAAAAAAAAAAAAAAAAAAAAAAAGAAGAAGAGCGGCCTTTCACCCAAGAAAAATTTACAACCTACCCCCCCTTTTTAAAATTAAATGAAAAATACTTGTAAACAAACTTTGAACATTGAGTGGTGCAGAAAATAAATTATATATTAGAAAAGAAAGGGCTAAAAAGCACTAATAAACAGAGACCAATCAGAAAATAGTTAGTCAATAGATCATACTACCATCAAGACCAACCGACTACGTGTAACTAAATTAGTAAAAATAAAAACAATGAATCAAAATTTTACTACTTATACTACTACTGGTACTACTACTATCTACTACTTACTACTACTACTAAATACTACTACTAACTACTAATAACTGAAGTAATCAATAATAATAATCAATAATTAATTAATAAGTGAATAATTAATAATATAGATAAGTAACTAATAAATAAAAATAATAATAGAGTAATAATAATATAATAATAATAATAATAATAAAAATAATAATAATAACAAAAACGATAGTGATAAATATGCAAACGATGGAAATTGACAATAAAGTGAAAAATTGTGAATCTTATGTAGGAAAAATTGTGATCAAACGGACCACCGTAAATCTATGTCAAAGGGCAACGCATGCGCTCTCTTGTGTTAAAACCAATAACTAAAATTCCGATAAAAATAACCAAGCTAAAAATATTACAAAATAATAAAAATGTTATATCAAAATTGAAGCCAAAAAAACGGCAAATGTAAAATTAAAAGTTTCCAAAATTGGTGAGGTGCTGTGTTTTACATATAATATCTCTTGTTGCATGTCCCTATACATTTATTTATATATGATAATTATTATAGGCTAGTCATTAAAAGATTTTTAAATAATCTAAAAATTTCAAACGGCCAACAGACACTCATCCTTTGAGTTGCCATCTAGCGCTATATAAAATAAATATGCAAGCTACCTCAAAATATTATTTAGTACATATTAAAATATATAAATAGAAAATTTAAAATGAAAGTTTCTTCAATTTAGTTAATAATTCAATTAATTTATAAACGTGTTGATAACAATAATATCAAAGTAAAGTTTAAAAAGAAAAAAAAATTGAATTTATATATATATCATGACGGAGGAATGTCGGTTGGATTTCAAACAGGACAGGCTCGCCCGAAAGGTGACCGGGGTCAAGTATGTTGGTAAAGTTCGGTTTGGTGGATAAAATTTTAAGGGATAGTGTCTCTAGCGGTTGTGGCTGCATACGAAGTAACAGCATGCGATATTTTCGGACACACAATTAGAGGGAAACATGGCGGAGACAGAGGGTTAGCAGGCAGAAATTGCCAAAGTCTGAATTTGAATGTTTCAGGTGAAGCAAGCGCTCTGAAACGGGTCTCGTGACGCGGGGAGCGACTGGAGTTCACCGATTGTTTCGCCCAGTTTGAATTGTTCTTTTTCTTAGATATCTTGTCAACTTTTCAATAAATCTCAATCCATCATGAGAGTTTTAAAAATTCAATAAAAATAAAATAATAAATTACCATCAAAAATAACTATTATCCTGATTGCTCATGATCTTATTAAAAATTTAAATTTTCTCCGGTGATCGGTATATTTGAATGAAAATATAATGTATTCTATCTTAATGACTTTTCAAAAATTTGAAAGTTCGGGGAAAAACAAAATCTTCCGAACGATAGAAAACGAAAAAAATGGTATACTAATATTTCTAAAAATGTATTGACTTTATATAGAGAAAAATAAAAAAATTTAAATGACTATCATTCCATGAATCAATCACATATAAAAATATATATTCTATATTTTAGAAAAATAAAAAAAAAAAATAAATAAAAATTTTTTTATATACTTTTTATATATCAAAGATGATAAAATTGGTTAAATAAACATTTGTCAAAGCAACAGAGCCCTTAACGGGACTTGCTACAATTATGCTCGATGTACATGTAAAAGCCTGCTGCGCGCGCATATAGCGTAGGAACAAATTGCCCATTCTGAACGGTATAGCGAAAAGCTCAATTTAAAAATTATAAATTTATAATCCAATTTATTTCACATGCTAATATAAGATTCATTCCCTTTTCTATTTCAAACACCTTCACTCCTCGTAGTTAAAATCTTTCTTTAATGTTATAATGATAGCCGAAAATATTAAAAGTATAAATCTCCACAAAAAGAAAGAATGGCCCATGCAAAAGGCAAACTCTCTCTATTTAACGAAAGAATACCAACTCCAATTCAAAAGGGTGGCAATACAAAGCATCGCTGCGCCCGTTACCCACGGAGAACCTGCCATCTGTCAAGTAGAACCAATACAACTTCAAACGGTACAACATGGTTACTATGGAAACGACCTCCGAATGGAGTAACCAACAAGATTGATAATGGAAACATAGGATAAGAAGAGGGTAGGAATATCAGTTTTTTGGAAAGATTGCTGTTCAAAGAAGGCTTGCAGATGTGATTTATTGACCGCTTTCTTGAATGCATTTAGGAAATGAACTTCAGGGTTTTAGATAAACTTTACGGGAACAGGTTCTTGAAATTAAGTAAAGATCTGAAGGTTTGTTATCTTCAGCTTTGAGAGTGTGACAGCCTTGAAACGTAAGGCTCCAACGGAGAAAGAATGGGGACGGCACGAAAAAGGGTTGGAACATTGAAAAAGATACGGAGCAATAAACAGTATCTTCTGAGCGAAGAATTACTAGTAATCTTAAAAATGTCGTTAATACTTATCGGCTCTTATTATGAGGTTTCCTTCTTATCTCCACAACTTAGTGCTTCCATATCCTTCTCTTCTCCAGAGTAACGTAGTGGTAGTATAAGTAAGGTATTCTTTTATAATCGTCATCGGTCGGGTGGTATATAAGTATCTGCCGAGTCTATATATCTTATAGTCATATAGTTAGGGAGGATGGTATTATAAGCATGCAGTTGTCCATTAGCGGGTAGTCTCTAGCTTGTATTATTAGAGGTATGGTCGGCGCAACTCAGGTTGAGCTCCTTATATATCTCTCTTGGGGTTATAATATTGTCTGTGCCTTTTATGTATGATGTTAAGTAGTATAGGTATGGTCGTCGGAAGTGCCACAAGGGACATGCCAGCTAATCCTATAGTATAGTAAACATACGTTAGTAGGTGTACAGTGTGCCGCATGGTTATTAAGATAGGAATCTCGTGGCCTTTCTATTTTTTGTTGTTGTGTTTATGTCGAGGTTTGTGCATAGAACTACTAAAATAATATTTAGATTATATGGCCATTTTAGACACTCTGAAAATCATATATGTCTATATCAAATTCCAATTAAGAAAATAAACCCCGCGTTCATCATGATAGCCGATAGCGTATGTTCGGCGTGATAATATATATATATATAATATTATATATAAGTAATAATAATAATTATAATATATTATAGCATATATATACTATATATATCATTATATATATATATTATATATAATACTTATTATATATTACTTATCTATATATATATGAATTTATATATATAGTTATATATAGTATTTATATGTATTATATATATTTTATAATATATATTATATTTATAATGTTTATATATTATATATATATTATATATTATATCTATATATATATTATATATATATCTATTATATTTATATATCTTATATATTTAATACATATAATATATATATATATTATATAGGTTATATATATCATATACGTATATATATTATATATATATATTATATATATTAGTATATATATATATATATATATATATTATAGTATATCATAGTATATATCTATATATCTATATATTTATATATATATGATATATATAATATATATATATATATATATATATAGTATATATATTATATATATTAATATATTATAAGTTTACTATATCATATCGGTATAATATATATATATATATATATAGTAATATAATATATATAATATAGTATAGTATACTATATATTATAATATATAATATATTATAAGATATATTATATATAGTATAGTATAATATGAATATATATATTATATATATATATAGTATAATATGACTAACTATGTATATATTTATATATACTATATATATATATAGCTATGTATATATTATAATATATTATGATAATATATATATAGATAGTTATAAGATATAGTAATTATACTATATATATATAGTATTTTATATATAATTGATATTCTCATAGTGTTATGTAACTATATAACGTTGATATATAATATAGTAGTTATATATTAGTATAAGTATATATAGGTAGTAATTAGTGTATATTATACTATACAGTAGTCTATATTAAATAATTATATATATTATTACGTTATTATATATATATAGTATTAATATATTATAGCTTTGTATATAACAAAATTTTATTCGTATATACTATAAGTATACATTGAGTATATATATATAATATATATATATTTATATATATTTATATATATTTTATATATATATTCTATATCGGTATATATATATATATATACGTAGTATATATATACTAGTAATATTAATTATACTTATATATATACATACATATAGTAGCTGCTTTTTCGCATCAGTGCATTCATAATAGTATATTAGATATACATATAAGTATTATATAGTAGCTATATATCATACTAGTATATATATGTATACGTTATATATACTATACGTATAGTATATATAAGTAAGTATACAATATATATAGTAGCTAGTAATCATATATATACATTATAGTATGATAATATAATGTATATAAAATGAATTTTTATATATTTATTATAGATGAAGTGATAATAATGACTATAATATTATATATTAGTGATATACTTATAGATTATATATCAGGTATAAGATGCGTATTATATAATATATAGTAGTAGCTATAGGTAGTATATATATGATATTCAGTATATAATAATATATTACTATATTGTATATATATATAGTATATATATATATATATACATAAGCTAATATATATATATATATATCATATATTATATAAGTATATATATATATATATATATATATACGTATAGATATAGGATATATAAGTATATATCGAACATTGTTTTGCTATGTTTTTTTTCATCATCACCCCCTTCTTGTCCCCCAGACCTGGGGGTATCGGCGCGTAAATGCACCGAGAAACAGAAAAGTACTGAGAATGATTAAGTTCTTATTATTTTTATGTATTATGATGTATTATTATTATTAAATTATTATTAATTATTTTATTATTATTATTATTATTATTATTATTATTCATTATATTTTTATTGAATTATTATTATTTTATTATTATGTATTGTATTATTATGTTTTAGAATTATTATTAATTATTAAAATTATTATTATATTATCACTTTTGTTTTAATTATTAATTAATGTTTACTTTGTTTATTGTAGCTAATATATCTGATTATATATTATTATTATTATTTTTTTAGATTATTATTATCTATTATTAGATTAACACATTATCTTATATTTATATTTATTATTATACTATATTATATTATCTTATATTTAGGCATTTAAGAGTATTATATATATATTATATATAGTATATAAGTAGTATATAGTATGTATCGTATAGGCTGGAAAGATATAATTAAATGAATAGAGTGGTATAGGAAACGGAACTAATTTGCCGCAGTAGATATATAATATAATTTTTGTTTTGGGAGGTTTTGCAGACGTCCTGAAGGGCATGGAAGTCGCGCATTCTCATCGGAAAGTTTAATTAATATGGAAGTGTTGATGGGGTATCTATTTAGATGCATTGTTGGGGTACAATTGAAAATTAATAATTATATAATCAATAATAATATATATTACATAATAATATCATAATATTAATAGTTAATAATAAGTAAATAGATAATAAATGAATAATAATAATAATAATATATATATAGATTGATAATGATGAATAATAATTTAATATCATAATATTAATAATATAATAATAATAAATCAATATAATAATAGATAATAATAATCATAATAATATAGCATAGATGAATAATAATAATAATATAATTAATGAGATAAGAATAATAGTAATCAATAATAATATGTATAATATATAATATAATGAATAATAACATATATAATATGTAATAATAATAATAATATAATAATAATCATAATATAAATAATAATAATAATGAGATAATAATAAATAATAATAATAATAATATACTAGATAATAATACATACTATAATATTATAATTAATAATATTATAATGAATAATATAATAATAATAATATAATAATAATAATGATAATAGATAATATATAAATGAATAAATAATAATTTAATAATAATAATAATCATATATAATAATATAATATAATAATAATAATCGAATATATTTCCAATAATAGATATTAATATAATAATTCTAATTAATAATATAATAATATATGAATAATAATAATAATAATAATAAATAATATCATAATAGATGATAAATTATAATCAATAATATATCATAATAATATTAAATATATAATATTTAATGAATTGTAAATAAATAATATGATAAATAATGATATAATAATATAATAATTAATATAAATAATATAATAACTAATCCTGAATAATAATAATAACTAATACATATTATGATAATAAATAATAATATAATGAGGAATAATAATAACTAATCTATATATATGAATAATAATGAAATAATAATAATATTAATATTAATAATAGATATATTATATCTTAATAATTCAATATAAAATAATAACTAATAATTAATAATCATATATACAAATAATAATATAATAATAATAATAATAATAGTAATAATAAATATATTATAATAATAATATTAATAATAATAGTAATAATAATAATATAGTAATAATAATAATAAATAATAGATATATAATAAATAATAAATAATAATAATAATAATAATAATAATAATAATAATAATAATAATAATAATAATAATAATAATAATAATAATAATAATAATAATAATAATAATAATAATAATAATAATAATAATAATTATAATAATATAATAATTATAATAATTTAATTAATACATAATATATTAATAATAATAATAATAATATTATTATTATTATTATTATGATTATTATTATTATTATTATTATTATTATTATTATTATTATTATTATTATTATTATTATTATTATTATTATTATTATTATTATTATTATTATTATTAATAATAATTATTATTATTATTATTATTATTATTATTATTATTATTATTATTATTATTATTATTATTATTATTATTATTATTATTATTATTATTATTATTATTATTATTTTCTGAATGGAATCAAAAGTATGTATGCCGATAGTGAAGCTTGTGTTAGAATAAATGGAGTTGAAAGTGATTAGGTTAATATTAATAGCACAGTGAAGCAGGGATATGTTATGTCTCTTTGGTTATTCAATTTGTATATGGATGGGGTTATGAAAGAATTAGGAGTGGGGGTGGCATGGGATGGTGTTTTAATGATGGAGAATGGAAGAGAATTTAGAGTGCCCTACCTATTATGATGATTTGGTTTTGTGTGGCGAATCTGAAAAGAGTTTGAGAGGATTGGTAGGGGGATTTAGCAAGGTGTGTAAAAGGAGAGATTTGAAAGTAAACGTAGATAAATTTATGATATAGGTCATGATATGGGTGATATAGGTTATAGTTGTGAGTCAGGACAGTCCTCGGTGTAAAGTTATGTTGGATGGTGAGCAACTGGAACAAGTGTCTAAGTTTAAATATTTAGGATATATGTTGTATGAAAAGAGAACGGATGATGGCCAGGGTGTAAGTCTCTCAACCGCGTTTGTGAAATCGGCTAAAGAGGTGGCTTTGGTGGCAATTCAATCCTTGTAGATTATAAACGCTACTTCAAGTCTTGAATGGCGGATACGAGTCTTAACATAGGGTG
>JABUQX010024027.1:17500-45662 GCA_015478945.1 Trachelipus rathkii | reverse complement strand
CCTGTCTGTAATCATACTATTCATCTCCCAACTATGGTTCAATTCTCTCTCTAAATCTTTCTCTACTCTAATCTCCTTCTATACTCTTCTCATTCATCTTCACTATAATCTCTTCCTCTCACTCAATTCTCTTCTCTCTCTTCATTCTCTGCTATCTCTCTCTCTTTCTACTTCAACTCTTCTCTCTCTCTCATCTACCTTTCTTTCTCTTCATTCACTACTTCCTCCTCTCATCTTCTCATCTCTCTCTCTCAAGGTAAATCTTCTGGAAAGGATCGCATCATATTCTGCTTTCGACAACTCAAAGATTCCAATTAAGAGTATTGTGTTTCAGGCAGGCAGCTTTGACGAGACTTCTTCATCAAATACAACTCATAATATACCAGCTGTTTATTTACTACTCTGTTATCGGGATCGTTTTGTAAATATACAGCCTATGTTACTTTGGATTAAATAAATACACATATCAGTAGAATAGTATTTAATTCCATATTCACATAGCACTAGCAATTCCTCTATCATATGATAAGATTGAAGTCCTTTGATTTCTTTTGCGAACTCACTATATAACTCTCCTCTCTCAGATCAAGCACTACTCAACTCCAATTTATCTTATTATCTACAATCTTTTTCCTTTATTAATATAATCCATTCATTTATTCAATGATCTACTCCTTTCTCTGAATATCTCTAGTAGATGATTACCATCTCATTTTCTTAAGGAGTAGCTCCGTGTGCTTCCTCATCAGTCTCTCTATATCTCACCTTCTCTGCCTACTAACCTCTCTAAATTTCCCCAGATTTGACCTGCCTTATTCTACCCAAAACCTATCAAGTACCTTCTATTCACTGGAAAAAATCTGGAACATACACTTCTTTGCATCTATTAATTCCAGCTTTCTTGCTTTCCACCACTATTTCTCGAATTAATATATGTAATATATATTTTTAATTATGGTATTCTGGTTTTAAGGATCCTGGTTCCCCACAACTCCTTAGTGGAATTTAAAGGTAATAACTATAGGTAACTACTATATTTGCCAGTTGGTATACATGTCAATTAGGATAATATTCTGAAGTAAGAGATAAGTTTTAAGTTAAAGAGGATAAATGACCTGCTCTTATCCAAATCACAAGATTTACAAGATATTCCTCATACTCATTTATACGGTATCAGAAGCCGAAGCTACTAACCTAAATAGAGGCAAAAGCATGTACATTTACCTATTATATTAGTTTAGCGTAGGACTAATAAGTAATAGCCCGCATAATAGGACTCAGATTAATATAAGTGCCTAAAGAAAAGATCAATCCTTATTTATTATGGAGTCAGATTGAGAGAAGTTAAGTGCTTATATATAATAAACATATTGACAAATTAACTCTGTGGTCAAAATCTATAACTATATAGGTAAAGGGCAGAGTGGTGATATTATATTATAATAGTATAAACTAGTGACTAACCTATATGGTAGAAACATCTAGGTCAAGCTTTGTATAATACATAGCATGGTGGAGAAACGATACCGGAATGGTGTAGTTGGTTTTTTAAATTAGTTTAAGTACTTACTAGATCTTAGTATGAGTAATTAAAATGCTAGTTATATAATTATATATATAAGGTACTATAGCGGAATTTATTGACAGCACGATGTGATCCTAAGAGCCGTCAACTGGCGGTTGTCTGCTATTGTGACAGTCTTGTTGCTAGTCTGATACCCCGTTTGGGTTATTTTTTATACATGACTATTTGAGAACCTATTTTTGAGGACTCTATATAACTTTTTGGTAGTCCTTTTAAAGTCGGTTTATAGATATAGTGTTGTGTCTGTAACATTTATTTTCATGATTAGCTGTTTTTTATGTAGTGGACTTGAGAAAACTCATCTATATAGATGAGAGAATCCAAAAACTCCTGATATCTGTGTAACAACCTCATATAAACTTTTTTCCTAACATTATATATTATAATGGCTTATCACTACATAGACTGTCTTATTTTGGGTGTCCACTCTTTTTGTATTTAGCGAAGCTGACCTCTACCTTACGAAAGAAATAGAGTCGTCAAAACCGGTGGCGTTTAGCTACACACACACGATTTTTGTGAGACGTAGTCCGCATACATTAACTATTGGGGTGTGGGGGATACATGGGTCTTTCTCTATAATTATCTGTCCCTTACCCAATACATTTTCAACTTTTTTCTTAAGCTAATTTACGTACTATCTCTTTTAGTAGCCTGTACATTAGTGAATTTGTTCGAGGGCCTCAGGTGTAGTCTGTCTTTTTACTTTTTTGTTTTTTTTTTTTTCTCGTACCGGAGTGCAAAGCGACGCAGTTTCTCTGACACCAGTTTACTTCTCTCTCCCATTGAGATCCTGTTACCTGATAGGCTCATTTTATATTACAAACGCTTCAAAGACGTAATTTTGATTTTGATGATTAAGTAAGAACAGATTCGGTGTTCCTCTATATGTGTCTTACCCTCGCAGTTCTTTTGTTATCCTCCAGTACTGTCACTACGTTATATCCAGCGTCAAGTTACCCTATCTACCTACCACTCCTACATACTACCCTACAACCCACACTACCCACTAATATATATATATATATATATATATAATATATACTATATATATACTATAATACCAACCACCCTAATCAACTCACTACACTACTATCTACCTCAAATATACAACACCAACACCCAAATACACGCACTACCACGTGGTCATGACTCCTAATTTTTACAAACACCCGTTCACTTTTCTCTGTTTCTTTAAACAACCCTTCCTTATATCGTATAATAGTTCAAAATAGCCTTTAAACGTAATTCACCTTCGTCAGTTACTAGCCGTCAAATTTTTTCTATAATATAAAATAACTAAGAAAATACTCGACGCTAACCTCCCATGTCACAAAACTCTGTAAATTTTATTATTCACACGTCCAAACGCTATGATTATGAAGAGAAATATATAATTTAATTTCCAGATATAGATAAGAATTGAGAATACCTAGTTAAAAAGTACAGTAAAATTTGAAAATTAAAAAGATAGTTTTTGTCTTTTTTGCAGAAAAGATTTGGTGAAAGAATTAATTTGACATTAATAACTGATAATTTTATACCTGATTAAAATTACAAATGTTGCTTTTTTAATGAATAGGAATTGAAAATAATATTTTTATATATCTCACATAAAATGTTTTACACTCGGTACTCAAATTATAATAATGCAAGTATATAAAATATACATAATGATATAAATATTAATAATTAAAATCAACACAAAACTACGGAATAGACTAAACATTGTCTCTCATATAAAGGACAATAATAAACCAAATAAGATGGTTTTACTATTTAATTGCTTTTAAAAATATGAAAAAAACTTTTCTCCATCTCCTGATCATTATACTTACTACTTCACTAACTCTAATCCTCCACTTACTTATATTATATTTTAATCCATAAAATATAATATTTTATATATATATTATATTAATCTATCTATATAAATATCTATCTATCTTACTATATATCTCATCTATCTTAACTCTATATAACTATATATAATATATAGTATCATATATCTCTATATTTCTATAATATATACTTAATATATATATCTCTATCTCTATATGACTCTTTCACTTACATTATTTATATTATTCATACATTATTACTACATGCTGAGGCGCGTTTCTGCAAGCACTTTAACCTTTTTATTTTGTATACGTTTAATTTCGGGTTGCTTTTTTACCTGATCTGCGTGAGATACTCATGCCCTATTGCTATACCATTTCTTCCAGTATTTCCGTACATACCACTCAGCTATTACCTTTTTTCGTATGGCGGTTATTAAGTCAAGGCTTATCTTAGAGGCAGATGAAAGGCGTAATACAGACGAGATCTAATGCTTCGCAGCTATTTTTATAGTGTATCTTACCTAAGCAGCCATTAAGCGTTATCCGTGAGATAAGAGGATCTGAGGGTGCTATCACTCAGTAAGATTATAAACATATCCATCAAGTTCAAGAATTTTTGCCCCCTGTTTGATCTACATCATAAAAATACTCTATATACTTTCCATCCCGATAGAGATATCTGATAAACTTAACACACACAAGTTTCTCAGGTAATCTTTGTCCACTCACACCCCTCACACCCACTATCTCTAGCTCTAATTTTATAACATCACTCGTATATAATTCTTTTACTTTTAACTTTTGTGAGCTCGTGATCAATGCTCTCTTTTAATACACTCATGATTGACCTCGACTACGAACTACTGCATATCTGAACAGTCTTGAATTAGGTATAACATATATCAAATGTGCGACAGTAAACTCTCCACTAGTTGTCTGGTACTACGCATTCTCTATTCTGCGTCTCACTTCCAAATGAGGACTCAAAATTTTTGGTCAGAACATAAACCCCGTTTTCAAGCATTATACATATTTTGGCGCATTATACCTCCTTTTTCGGCGCCCTATTTATTTTACGATACGCACCACTATTTGGTTACTTCCCTGTGAGCTCTTTGAGAGCACCCAACTTCTTGTCGGTCTCATACTATTTATGTCTTATCTACGGGTCCACTTTTTGTAGCTTGTACTACTTTTTTTATGTCACGCTTATGATCTAGCTTTTATTTATGTACTGGCTTTGCTGGTATCCTAGCCACTCCTAACGTCTAGACCTAGTTACATTACTACGGTGACTTTCCTTGTAGTGTTCTAATGCTTCTCTATGCGTATATCTTAGTATTAGAAGTGTACCTACGGTGAAAAGTGTGACCCCACGTGCGTGCTAACTTAGCAGTGCCCTGCGTGCCACGTGACGTGCCCTAAATAAGTTAGCACATGAGTGCGTGCCATAGTGACGGCCTGTGAAGATTGTACTATAACTACTCTATAATTTTTCACTCATTTTCCTACGGGCTTATATACCTCATTGACGTACTCTAATGAGTATACGCCCTACACATTATATAATTAGGTGATATGTCTTACACTCACTACATAGTTACTATTAATATAGGTCTGCGGACCTATCGCTTGAGCTGTATATCTTATCATTACCTATTTTACTATACGCTTGACTTCCTCTACCACTCTGTAGTTGTTTTAAAATTTATATTCTATCACTACTAATACACTAGCCTTACATCTGAACGATCCCCTAGCCCTACGTATTATATCATCCTCGTAGCTATCATATCCACTTCTTCACTCACACTCACTACGTCTACATACACGTAAATAACATACTATTCTATCTTACCAAACTTACCATACATATCGAATCTTTTGCAGGCGTACACAACTCGTTATACTCACTATTTGCTGCTCACTCCTCACGCTTGTGACTGCTCAGTACATTGCAGTGCTATTTACTCTTTACTAGAGTTGATGATAGTCGTCTTTGCTCCGCTTATTTAGATTATGAGTTCACTTTTATAGTGATGTAGTCTATTTGCTGCAGGTTTCCTACTTTGATCAGTTTCATCTTGCTACTCATGATTATTAATTTGAGATATGTTCATTACTATTGATGGTTCTACATTAAACTATAGTGAGTAAACGCTAAGGCGCAGCGTGTGACGCCTCTCTAACGTAGTCACTAAGAACGCCCCCTAATACTAGCTAGTTTATACCGCCCGCCGCGTGACGCCCGAGGTAGGCCCTCTTTCGCGTAAATCCTGGTATATGACATAGTGTGAGCGTGCGAGCCGCGCCGGTCTCTCGCCAATTCTTATTCATATATTGCCGTACGTAACTCTATACAAACTATACTCAAGTCGGTGTAGGCTAGCAGTAGTACGCCCTCTTTACCTAGCTAGCCTCATAACCATCACCTACTGATTCATGTAACTATTCATAACGCATTATTCTAATTTACCATCTAACCTGCAGTCCTTCATTTTACTTTCCTCCTCCCTTTTTATTCCACCTTTTTCGGACCCTCAACTGTCAACTCCCTACCATTGATATCATATATTATTATTTCCTATACTAAAATTTCTTTTTTTATTTTTTTCCTTACTAATTTTTCCTTCCTCCTTTTTATTTAACTACATTTTTATCAACATAAACATTGTCTGTATATATATATATATATATAACATGACTACTACCCCGCGTGTCTGTATTATATCTCATACATTATATTTTATATCCACTGTATCAGAACTTTTATCTCAACCTTAATACTACCACAATTACTCCTCAACCTTCATTTACGTCCTTAACCTTCACGCAGTACCTTATATGTCCTCTACATCTGTTCTGATTGGACTGTTTACTACTTATTCCCCATGATCATAGGTGAGGTGGAGGAATTGTCTTAGCTTTTAGTTTTTCCATGCTTATACTAGCTGTGAGTATTAACCTTACTGAGTTTTAACATGGCTTTATCACTCTCATCACTTATTTTAACCTTCGCTTTCCTCTACTTTTTTTACTGCTTTTAATCATCTAATTTTAACTTACACATTACTATATCATAACTATCCATCCCTATTACAGCCAGTAAATCATATACCATATACATCATCTGAGGTGTTTACCATATATATCCCATATACTCACTAGGGCGTGAGGCTTAGTTAATGCTTATTGTAATTTTACCTAGTTTCCTGCTTTCCTCTGTTTATCTAGCTTATAACTATACTCCTTTTTCCTGGCTTTCATACCTCCTCTGATTTTACTTAGCTTATTATATCTACTACTATTTATCTTTCTTATCAATGTTCACCCTTACATTTAAAACTTCAGTTTATTTATTTATTATACAATCCACATAATCGCGGTGTGACTTACTACTAATCATACGCGGGGGATATTCAGTCTGTCATTTGTTTTCCTGCTTTCGTGCTTTATTCACACTCTAATGCTTTATGACTTATTCTACCTATTGTTTTATCCTGCTTCCAACCTCTATGTTTTCTGTTTTCACACTACTCACATTCTGTTATTTCCTGCTTTCATCACTCTCTGTTTTACTCACTGTTTATCATACTCTCAATATTATTACTTCCCTTCTCTTTTTCTTTGTTTCACTCTACTTTAATTTTTAAAGATGGTTTATCTTCTTATCTTATTTACTTTTTTTTTACTTATTCTTTTTATTTTCTTATTAATTATTTATTATTTTCTTTTCCTTTATTTCTTTGTTATTCTTATATTACTTAATTTTTTATCTACATTTTCGATTCAAAGCATCGTATTCCTCCTCGATTTCTATTATAATTTAATAATATACAAACATATATTCAAAAAAAAAATACTCACCATCCATGTTTTGAAATGGATATGAAGAAACACATGAAAAAAAAATTGTTAATCATAAGCAAATGTCCCCCCACTCACCACCCCCCCCCCACCACCAACAACCATTCACTCTGCCTTTCTCCAACCTTCCACTCTGCCCTTACCTTTCCCATACGACACTTACACTTTAGCACATTACTCAACCGCGTCCCACACCACACACCACCTCACATACAAGAACTTGTCCTATTACTCTCCCCTGAATTTACTTCCACACGGCCGCTTTCTTAATCCTCCACATTGAATTTTCATCTATAACACACTTACGCCCAGACATTTCTTCTCCAACGACCGTTACCTATCCTCCAATTTATCTTACCACAAACCGTGATTTCTTGCATCCCCGCTTTCCTAGTTTTGCCCCCCGCTTTCTTTAACACACCCTAGCCCCCGCAGACGCACTCACTTATCGATAACTATACGTTATATTACTTTATTAACACTTTTATGTTTTAATTAACCCGTATCACATTATTTAAAATAATTTACTACAATACCTTAAATACATCATTATTTATAAAAATGTTTTTCATATATTTTAAAAATATGATGGATCATATAAATATATTCATGAGCAAAGAATTTTTATTAACTGTTACTTCTTTTTGTGTTTTTAAAATTTTATAACTTAGTTTAAATAACTTTTAACTAAAATTTTAATGAAATTTTTTACATATATTTTACGTACTTTAAAGGTAGAAAAAATTCAGTATAGGTTATTTATCAGTTTTGTTTAGCTATAGGTAAAGGGTTTTATATATAAAGACTATAGCCAACAATTAAATCAATAACCCACACATTAATTGAGTGCACGTTTTTACAGTATATCTAGTATTGGATATCATTATGAGAGATTATATAATTTAGGTTATCAAACAGGAATAGTCATTTATAGAAATTCTTCTCGAGAGTAGAGTTGGTCCGATGATTTTTAGTAACATAATGTTACAATTTGGTGATTGAAATTAATTCATATATATTTAAATATATATTTACAACAACAAAAAACTGATCTCTTGTCCGAGCACCAATAATACTCTGTACTTATATTTCTCGTTAGATTTAAGAATAATTCTGCAAAATGATTAAACATGTGCGTCTTTCCAGACGTTTTTTAACACTACACAATGTCAAACATTTTATTTTTACTAACACTTTTCTTCATTATTATCTTATCTCTAGTTAACTATTGAACCTAATATCACATCCCGGACTACCCTCACACACCTATATCCCGCCTACTCTATACCAGTCATCTGATATACTCATGCCTTACTATATAATATATATCTCTCTGTCAAGTGTTGCCATTACTCTTATTATAAGTATCCTATTTCTACGGCTCATCCTTTTTGTGCGGGGACGTATTTACGGTCTTCGGGGTATCTACTAAACTTTTTACACATCTGACCTAATTAATTTTATGTCAATATGCTATAAAGATGTATAATGATCATTCAGTTTAATAGTGATATTTTGAATTTAGTTTATATAGGATCTATATTATTTTACTAATTGAACTTCGCCTAGCCCTATATATTGTGGTTTATCTACTCACAAACTGATAGAGCACGTTGTCTACGTACTACTCTATTTGTAGACCAACCTCACCCACACACATAATACCTACGGTAACTTACCGTGAGTCTTACTGAACCCATGATCCTTGTTTATTCTTTTATATATTAATTACCTTTTTCTACACTCTCTTTACACTGCCACTTAGCCCTGGATCGGTATACAGCCTCCTTTCCGGCCGTATGTCTACAGGTGAAAATGTTTTTACTTATATCTATTGTTAGCTTGGTCGGTATATATAGTACATCTATATCTTCATCTCTATGCACCAGTTCATACTGTATAAATTATGGTCTATAGACCTATATTTTAAATTCAGTTACTATTTTGAAATTAAACTTTGTTATCTTTTAAAGGTTGTTAGAGTTTGTTGATGTGTTTTTATTATTTTTAAGCCCGCCACTCAATCTTTTTAAAAATCATAGTCTATATTAATTTAGCTGTTTCAGTCGATGGCAAAACAAAGTATATTATCTATGTGAATATTTGTTATATTATAATAATAATGATGGTTTTATTGGTATTAATTGATATATCCTATAATTTAATAAAAAAATACTTCTTTGAATTGAATAATTATATAATTAATTAGATTATAATAGATAATAATAATATAGTAATTAAATAAATATATAATTATCACGTATAGATTTATTAGTTAGTAATCTAATAGTGCAATAGGCAACGGATAGAATACGCGATAGTCAGCGAATACTCGAGTGGCGATATGAACGCACTATAGATACCGCGGCGTAAATAATTAATACTTATATACGTAACGTCGCGAAAAATATTTATTTTTCATATTTTATGATTAAGATGTTTTCAATTTTTACATCTTTATTTTTGGAGGTGGAATTTTCCGTATATGTATTATTTAATCTACCACCTAGTTTTTGCTTATTGAACATTTTAATTTTATTGTTAGATATACTTTCACTGGTAAAGTTTCTTGAAAAACATTTAGTTTTGAAAGAACCACCTTACAATAGTTCAAAAACTGCTTTAATTTATGAAGTTATAAATTTCCTTGGGAAGCTAGACAAAATTTTATCTTTTGTAAAATATAGTACCTTAATTTTAATTCAATTCAATGCGTGACAAAAAGAAACGGATTATAAGATAATGTAATAACAAGTTTTATATGCCTTAAAGTTACCCTGATATAGACGTAGTAGATAATGTATATACTAGGAAGTATTATATCACTCAATATCTCCCTATATCCTATTTTCAAGGTATTGTATTTTAATATAAAACGGTTTAAATCTTTTAACTATATTGTTAAATAGATTTTGAATAGTGAGGAAAAACCCTTTGTTAATCTAAAATATACTATATTCATGATACATTGACTTATAGATTAAATTCCTATCTAATTATACCATGGTACTGTGGTGACTGTCAATAATATACTTTATCCATCGCATTGATAAAACAAACAGTGCTTAATTGGTTCTTATATATAGATTGATTTAAGTAATATTTAATGGTATCTATATGAGAAATCAATTATAATTAGGCTTAGTTATTATAATATATCAATTCGGCTATTAATTGATATTTTAACAAAATTTCATTCTATATTCAGATGTTTAGTATATAATATATAGTATAGTATTTATAATATATATATATTAAACTGATTGAGTAAATATCTCCCTTGGTTTGTAATAATCACTGAATATACGAGGCTTTAAATAAAACTACTGCGCTTGATACACATGTTATAAGGCTCGGTATATACCTTGATTAACAGATACACAAACTATATATTATACATAATAGAAGGGAACGGTGTCAAAAGATATAACCTCTAAGGGAATGTAATGGCCCTAACCGACTCTTGAAATCAAGCTCCATAGGTTTTCGGGACCGCGTAGTCATATTTACGGTTCCGGCGTGGGTTTTCAAGCGTCGGTTCGCACCGGGTGCGCTTGCGGGCGATCTTGCGTTTTGCTTCACGTGATCCTATTTCATAATAAGTGAATTATTATATATTTATTCTAGTGAATTATAATCTTTGATGGCCAATGTAATATTTATTATAAATATGATAATATCATTAGTGAAAATAAAAACCTTTTAATACAATATCCAGATAACTTGTGCATAATACTTACAGCTAAAACTGCTAATGTTTTTAAATGAGTTGGGTTTAAAAGATAATAAAAAACACTCTTTAATAGTTTTAAGAATAAAAAAGTTATATTTCAAAAGACGAAATAAAAATAATATCTGACAAGAACAAAATCACATACGGAGGTCATGATAGAAGATACTAGGATACTCTCGACGCTATTCAGCTTGTTAAAGAATCTAGTATAGCAGAAGAAAATATATTTTCTTGTGTTCTTTAATTCCATTTGACCTTTTAAAAGTGTAAATAACCATTCACTATCATATCAAAGGTTTCGATCATCTATTTTTTTAGTTCTCATGAAAATAATTTTTTAACTAATTATCTCTAATTATTATAAATGTATATTAAAAAGGTACATTTTGTTTATGCTGTGTTAATTTAGATCTATTTTTGATTCTGATAATTTAGTATGGTGGCCATACGTTAGCAAATACTATAAAATAGGGAATACAACCTACTAGATATAATATCGTTGATAATTCGTAAAAAATAAAGATCTTTATTTGATAATATCGATCGGTCATCGCTAGAATTGGAGGTTACAAGTGGCTAGTATTCATATTAATTAATCAGTGTTTATAATTTTTATATAGTTTTAACCCCTGCATTATTAGTATAGAATAAAATAAGGTACTTGATTTGAGAAATATATATTTAATATTTTAGATTATTATGGAATTTCAGGCTTAAATATTTGCACTACGGCTACCTCAAAAAGGTATATATTATATCATATATTTAGACTAGTGTTATTATTAAATTTTATATATCTCAACACCATTTATTTAACATGAGTAGAGGTATCAGTATATATTATTTCGTATCTGCATAAAGTGAATGTGGGGTTAACTGATGTTTTTCTTTCTCGTAGATGATTTGTTATAGTAGCTATTAAAGATATATAAATTAACTACTTGTATTTTGGTGCGCCATGTCTGTGTTGTGTGGATCCACTATCAGCTGCATTAATAAAATAACTATGAACTGAACTTTATTAGTTTAAAACATCGAGCTGAATCATGATATATACATATTGATAAGTTTGAATATTATATTAGTTTAATTATTTAATTAAATTAAATAAACTTATGATAAAAGATTTTATCATATAAATATAATATTGTATAAATAATTATATAGGCAGAAAAGTGAAATTTATTTAACATTATAGGTCATTAAAGATGTATAGTATATAGTCATTAATAAATTATACTAGCTACAAAAATTACGTGGCATTAAGATTGGATGTATATCGAAAGGGGTTAGCTTAGATGGGAGTCTATACATTACTTAATAGATTTATATATATATCTCTGATGAATTATTAATAATGCTTTTTAAACGTTATGATATAAATGAAATATTTGTTTTATATATCATAAAATTTCATATAAAAATAAATATCTTAACGTAATAATAAAAGTATTTATATAAAACTTTAATAAATTATACTACATTATATGATTAAATCAAATAATTTATGCAAAGCTAATAAATATAAAATTCTTCTTCTAATTCTAAAAAAAATATATTAAATATATTATATTAGATATATATATTTATAAAGTAAATACTTTTATTGAAATAAATTATTATATTATTATAGTTTAAATTGTAGATGGTAGTGATTATACATGTATTATAGTATGTTATAGGTACTATAGACATTAGGGATCATATTAAGAGTTATAAATATAACTAACATTCATTGTTAAAGGTACTTATTAATGTGTAAAGTGAGTGTGGCGTTTGTAGGTGGGAAAATTGAGTTTATAGTGTGATGAATAAGAGTGTGGTTGATTTAAAAAAAGATTTAATATATTGTGTATGTGTATTGTGTAGTTCAGATTAAAAGAATATTGGGTTTGATCATAGTTACTTTTACTATCATTTGGTGGTAAGTAGTAAGTTAATATATCTTGATTAGTATGTGTTAAGTTTAAAATACTAGATGTGTAGAATCATGTATGATTAAAATTCTTATGTAGAAGTGTCAGTTAATTCTAAGTATGTGCGAGTGTAGTATTATGTGGAAGTGATAATATATCTTGCGTAGTGTAAGTAATCTTGTGTGGTGGTAGTAACTCTGAGTTGATGTTTGCGTAGTTAAGTGTGTAGTGTTGTGTAACTGAGTTGTTGATATAATAGTGTTAACATGTAAGTTTGTTATGGTATTATTAGTTAAATGTCTATTTAATATAGTGATAGTGTGTATAGTGTAACTAATAGTGACTGTTTGTAAGTGTTATGTGTGTGTGATGTATGTGGTATGTGTGAGGTTGTTGAGTGTTAGTGTGTGTTGTGGATGTAAATAGTGTGTTATCTACTATATTAAATAAATTTAAGGATGAAGTCAATCCCCTCGTATATCTACTACACCTAAATCAAATATAACACTATTTATCTTATCATAAAAATATTAAATTAATTAAATAATAAATTAAAATTTTAAATATATAAATTAATAAAATATAATAATAATATAAATAATAAAGTTTTTAAATAACATATAAAAAATATATATGTAAATATATATATGAGTTTAAGCAGTGAAACAATGTGAGTTTTACTAGAAGTTATTAAGTATATTAAAGGCTAGGTAGATAGCATATTATAGAATAGTTAGAGCTCTGTCTAAGTATAATAATATTGCGGTTAAAGGTAATATGGCGTTCATAGGCGTAAAAGGCATCAAAAAAAGCATACGTAAAGTATAACGATCCTTTTGGTTGTTAGCTACACTCTATTGATTTACTGATTCTACTGCTTTAAGGTATTTAAATGATGATATATTAATTACTCTAAGTGCTATTAAAGCCTAAGTAATACAATAATGAGTTTAGACTCTATAAATTATTTGAATTTATGGGAAAGTGGGATCAATATGAGTGTAGTGTAAAATATTAACAGGCGCTTCGGCAAGTAACTACAGCTAAACTATATTACCCTATAGGTGTACAAGGTAACCTTATCCATATTGTGATTTCTGATTTATAATAGCTTTAAGGTATGTAGTAGCAATGGTATATGAGTAATAGAAGTAGTAAAATATGAAGTTATACAGCGTATCAAAAAAATTGCGTTCACACCGCGTCAAAACAGGACGTTAACGCGGTCCGCGTCAAAAGGCTACTAATTACCCCGCTTGGTGTGGAATAAAATACTCATTCTTTCGCTGGCTTTACTGAATTTTAACAGTTGTGGCTATTGAAAGGTCATATATATATATGTTAAATTTGTTTATTAAGTAAAATAAAAAATTTTTTCAGATAGCAATGTGTGAAATATCGAAACTGGATCTATACTATCGAGTTGCACACTTCTGCGTTTTCTAGAATAATTTGATTGTTTGGTAATGCTAAGGTCGTTACATGTATACGAATTACATTACAAGCAGAAATAAATTTGTCAATCGCGTAAGAATAGAAAATATTTCACAAGCACAATTTATTCAAAATTGAAACATGTTTACAGCGATAATAATTCACAGCGTTAATAACTCTCAGCGAAAATAACCAACTTATTAAACATGTTCACAGCGATAATAACTTAATAGCAAAGATCTTCAAAATCTAATTAATATAACTCAAAAAGTGGCAATAAACATAATTCGACAAAATGAATTGATCTCATTTTTTAAAGCAATAAAATACTATATGATAATACAAATTGCCATCATTCTTGGTGTCGAGCTAGAATGAAAAATTTTGACGACCCTGCGGGCGCACGCACTCGATGGCGGTTACGCGGAAATATTTGCGCCTGCGGGTGGCTGGCGGGGGCGAAGGCTGCGGGAACGCGACGGGAATTGGGTCTGCCGTGGCGCACCGTCGTATACAAATTGGTCTAATATTTTGGCTTTGGCATCTCTTAGTCGTGCCGGAGCGGGAATGAGTGCTAGGGTCTTGGCTGTCTTTGTGACGCTAAGTAGGTGGCGCCGCACTGTCGACTGTCTTCTATAACGGTGAATTAATGAGGGGATAGACGAATCTCAAGTAACTGTGATTAAAATAAATCTGTGTTCGTTAAAGTTGATACTTGTGCAAAGCGATTGATCCAAGGCTCACAAGATGACTTCATCATAGATGTAACCATTAATCAATATATAGTGCTCTGATTTGCCAACCCCTGCCTCCATTAAAGTTATGGCATATGCTGAAGGTCAATCAATTGCTGAGAGCATATCATACAGTTGAGGTCAATTAAAGTTGTCAGTAGCAATCAATATATCGAGTTGTTATGAGTGTAAGTGTATAGTGTTAATCTGCTGTGTGTTAGTGAGAAGAGTTAGTGTTATGTATATAGTAGGCTAAGTGTCAAAGTTGTACTAATATTGTCTAAGTGGTTAAAGCGCTTATGATAGATCTGTAGATGGTTATAAAAAATATCTATATATATCCTAGTAGGTATAAGCAATTTCTAAGTTCACATTGTAATTAATATCACAAATCGATTCACGCAAACTCACTTTATAACTAGAGGGTAACCACTCCAATATATTTAGGAGTATTACTAGGTATCAGGGGGGTAGAATAAAGAGTTGAAAAAGTTAGGCATACTTATATTATATATAAGCAGTTTGGCCTATGTGACCTCCGTTGGTACATACTAGTTTGAGCAACTTACACTTGGTCCTACTATGTTGACTAACTACATTGTGCAACTTATCTCTTTGGACATTATACATTTGAGCTATTATACATTATATGGCCTCATATGGCTAGTTATATCACTATATACACTTATGGTCTACTATATATATAATACACTACAGGAATGGTCACTCTCATTAACTCATAGAATAATTTATGAGAAACTTAATAAGAAATTCCGCTAGCACTTCTTAAGGTGATTGGGTTAAACCATACAAAAGCCATCAACACCAAAGCTAACAGGTAAAAAAAGTTCCATATGGAAATTGTAACCCTGGAATACAAGGGTTGACGAAAACATTTGGTTTTCAAGAATTGTCCTGAGAAGAACAAGGGTTTGGTTCAGAAAAAAAGGGTTGACCGAAAAATTAGGGAATGTGCAAATAAATTAGAGGTGGATCAAAATTGTACACCATGGAACAAAGGGTCGTGAAGTGTGTTTTTTGTAACGTTGTGTAATAAAGTGTAATGTAGTTGAAGTATACTATGGGCGTAGTGTAAGTGTCGATAGTGACTGATATATGTTATCTGTTAAGTGTGTTGTGTCGTTGTAGTGTGTTGTGTGTGTGTGTGTGTGTGTGTAGTGTGTGTGTGTTGTGATGTGTGTGTGTGTGGTGTATTGTGTGGACACGATGGCATCAAGTTAGGGGATGATCGCAAAAGGTAGATACCTATTGACTTGTTGCTAAATGATACTCTAGAATGTCAATGGTGGGTAGGAAAATCCTAAGATGATAGTCATATATATCTTCTAAGATATACCGGAAAAGGTACTTTATCTTTGTCTTAAAGACGTAAATAATTTATTCACTTGGATTCTGATTCTTATATGGGGTTTGACACCCCTATAATTCTTACGAATAATTCTGCAATAACTTCTCTCTATCTTCTCTCTCCTTTACTCTATTCATATATATTATTATATGAATCCTTCTTTCACCCTCTCATTCTTCTCCACTCTATTACTATATATACTCTCATATATCCCTCTTACTATATATATAATAATATTAATTATATATATATTATATTATTATTAATATAATTATAATTAAATATATATTTTGTATTATTTTTTATTATTTTATAATATTTCATAATTATTTTAAATATATGGTGGAGATAATGAAAGAGAGAGATGAAGTCAGAGTTAAGTATTTGTATCAATGGATACCATTTAGTAAAATTATAATATATATTATATAATTATATATACTACATAATACTTATTATAATATATAATACTTAATAATTAAATATATATAATATATAATATATATATATATATATATTATATATCTATATATATATATATAGATATTTATATTATAATAATATAGAGAATATATCTCTATGATATATTTATTTATATAAATATATAATATATATTAATCTAATATATAAAATCTATATAATATACTTTTTAATTATAATATATATATATAACTATAATCTATATTAATATAATATAGTTACATCACTATTAATATTATAGTTTTATAATTATTAATTATATAATTTATTATCAATTTTATTAATTTACACTTATTAATATTATATATCTATTTTATATAAATTATTAATATAATCTATATATTATATTATTAATATTATTAATAATTTATAAATATATAACATTAATTTCTTTTATTAAATTATTTTTTATTCTTCTTTCTATTTATATTTTAAATTATTATTTAAATTATTAATTATATATTTTTCTTAATTTATAATATTTTACATATTATTTTATTAATTGTTATAATTATTATTATAGGATATATTTTCAAAGTTGTTGGATTTGAATCTTACTGGAATATTATTATATTATATTTATATCGATATGTTACATATTGTAATAGTAATATATATATGTAACGTGTGTGCTAATAAGGTCGGTAGAATTTTAGTCTGGTGAGAGGTAATGAGTAGCGTATCGATATGATTTATATTTTGAAAAATGACGTAGACTTAAGAATGACGAGCGGTGATAGACGTTAAGGCTTGAAGTGTGAGTTAAGTAGAAGGTTATAAGAAGAAGATGAATAAGTGATGGACTAGGTTGAAAATCGTGTAGATCTAAAACCACGTGGGTGCGGGTGTTTAGTGTAATGTGTGTGTGTGTGTTGATGTGTTTGTGTGCGTGCGAGTGAGTGTGTGTGTGTGAGTGATTGAAATTGGCTGTTAATGATAGTAGATGTGTATAGTGTTATGTGCTGTGTATAATGTTTGTCGTGATGTGTGTGTTGTGTGTGTTTGTGTTTGTCGCGCATAGAAGTGGACATGGGATGAAGCAACAAGGGACTGAAGTGTAGAATTAAGTAGAGAGGGTGGACTCATGAGGCTGCGCGAAGTGACCACAGTTACAGGCGGATTTAGATGGCAAAGCGGCAGAAACGCGGACACGGTGCGGAGAAGCGCGCTGGAACACGGCTGGCGTTCGCTCACTTCTGCGGGTGCACGGTATTGAAGATACAACAAGGTTCGAATCAAAAGGGCTAGTCCGCATAAGGATGGTAAAAATTAGGTGGTGTGTGTTCAATTATGGATGTTAGAGTAATGATGGTGAACAAAAATCTACTTTGGGTTCGTACATGTTCGCTGTTTGATTAGAGAATGCATACGCGTGTGGTACGAGATTCGTTATCTGCAAGATATATGAAGATAGCGCGCAAGAGCAAAAAAGTGAATATTGTCCTCAATTATATTAATAGAGGTATGATAGACTAAATTTGGTCTCTCAAAAGTGGTGTAATAGGCTCAACAATATAAGGTAAAGTGCCATGTATAAGGCTCGAAGAGGATCAAAGGTAAGGATGAGATAAAAAATATATGAGGGCTAAAATAAAGTCAAGGCGATATAGGTCTCGCGGTCAAATAATAAATAGTGTAATAAATAGGTTGAGGGTTAAATTTTATCAATATAGTTCGCTTGCGCTATCTACTATCCTAAGAATGATTCGGTCTGTTCCTACATTTAATAATAGTTATTGGATGAGGACATCCCCTAACAATTGCGTGTGGATTGTAATTATTCCTAAATATGAGGTCTTATCGTATTTGGATTGAAGAGAAGATATTACAGTCTGTGAGAAGTAGTAAGATAGGAAGAAATAAATGCGTTAAAAATTGTTTTGAATTAGAGAGAAACAGTAGCTACAGAATGCACAAGATTATTTCCGTGATAGTTAGTGATGCCCAGTCTACTAAAGTCTATTTATAGATCTTTATATTATAGACGGTTGGTCTAGCATGTGTACCGCTATGAATATACATAAAACTTAATATTAATATAATAACTTATACTTATAATTTTCGCAATAAAATAGTATCACTAGTTAGTGAGTCACATCTCTATGGAATAATAATAAATAGGATGATCATTCTCTAGTAAAGAAAGGTGATTATGTTAATTTATGATTAATGATAACTGAATAGAATATTTTATTAAATATATAATTATAATATATATAACTATTATAAATAATTCAATTTATATAATTTATAGTAATTATTATAATTATAAAATATTACTACTTATTATATTATAATATCTTATATATATATATATATCATATAATAATAAGTATATATAATATATTATTCTAATAGTATATAATTAATTATTGGTCATTAATTACTATTTTTTAATTATATACATGTATATGTTTTGATGTTATGTTCAGAATTGTTTGTATTTTTATTTTTTCTGTTACATCTTTTACATGCCTTCAACCCTTGGGGTACTCATTAGTTTAATTTTTTTTTTATACAATAATAATAATCCACGTGGTAAACGGGTCATAGTAAGGAGTCCGGCGGAGTCTCTGCTTCCGTTCGAGAAAACGAATAACAGAGGGTGTGTACTTTCCCACTCCGGTGGAGTGGATCTAGATATAAAATCCCAGTCTTTTAGGTATATTTTGCTGCGGTAGGTTCGCGGTGGAGATCTCCCCCTACCCTACGTGGTAATGGAAAAGTACCCCTCCTCTCGTGTATTACATCGTTCGGCTCAGCAATACTTCCTAATCAATTTGCCGTGCTCATATCCATTTTAAATAAATAAATTATATATAATATATATATATAAGTATCTATTATTATCTTAAAATATACTTTATATTAATAAATTAATATAATTAATTTAATTAATATATATGTATTAATATAATATATTATATAATATCTATATAATAATATTATATATATATTTAAATATATATATTTATTAATATTATTATATTAATACTGCAACATTAATTTAATATTGTATACTAAAATGAATTATTTATGTTCCATAAGAGATACACTTGTAATATCTATTATATTTTTGGATGTACGTACCGTAAAAAAGGTCAATAATAGACAAAAAAATTTGCCTTCAATTCCCTTGGTGTTGGCGTCGCCTTTTTTTGGAAATACCGATAGAATTTTATTAATTTATAAATTATTTAAACATTATATTGAACATTTTTATTCACTTAATTTTAATGATCTTTTTTTAGATACTTATCTTTTATTTGTAATAGTCTAATTCTATCATTTTTTATTTTTTCTATAATGCGCAATGAATTTTGAGTGATCTACTCATAGAATTTCACGTTAGAAATAAAAATTATAAGTCAAGCATATTGAGTAAGTCGGTAAGATTTCCTTCGCATGTAAAGAATGAATAGCAATGTTTACTATTATTTTGAAATTATAAATTCAAATATATTTTTTCTATAATATTTTAATTATTTTTACATTTACTTTATTTATAATATTATTAATTTTATCTTTAGATAAAAAGGTATTATACTTACTTTGTCGGATAATAATTATTATATATATATATATATATTATATATAATTATATTATATTATTAAGTATATATATATCTATATATCTCTATTATATCTATTCATATTATATAATATATATATATAATATAGTATAATAAATATTATAATATTAATATATATTTTATATTAATTTAATATATATATATATATAATAATATATAAATATATATATAATTAATAATATATTTATAATATAATATATATATATTAATATTATAAATATATATAATTATTAATTATATAATATATATATTATCTAATAATATATCATATATTATATTATATATCTTCTTACGCACTTTTCATTTATTTAAAATTATCTATATATATATTATAATTATATATATATGTATCATAATCTATAATATTCATTACTTAACTATATTAATTACTATATTATAATCTTAATAAATATTATATCGAATCTTTCCTAATCATAATATAATATATTATCTATTTTATAACGAATAAACAGTACATGTTGGTACAGTTTTAGTTCAAAAACTGAACACTCACTCCACACATCAATACACTGATCTAGCTACCTTTTATTTCGTAAAGACCAAATAAATACTCTCTTTATTGCTACACTTTTTTGATTTTATGAGCCATCATAAATATATAATATATATCATATTATAAATATCTTAATATAATATATTAATAAATATAATTAATATTATAATTATATATAATATATCTAAAATATATATTAATCTATATATAATATTTATATATATCTAATATATATATTATATAAATAATTATATATATATTATATATATATATAATATTATTAATAGTATTAATATTATCTATAATTATATATATATATATTATATTCTATATTATATAATTAATATCTATAAATTTTCTTAACTAAAATATTTATATATCTCATATTTATAAACAATATATAATATAAAAATATATAATAGAAATATTTATTTATCTATGCTCACACTACCTTATGTGATCTTTATCTCATCAGTTCTCCGAGACTCATAGTGACTTACTACCTTTAAAGAACTTAATTTCTAAGTACTAAATTGTATAATACTAGGCTAGTAGGCTAAGTAAGCTGAGTTGTAGTAACTGGCATAATTTAAAATTGATTTTTCGACAATAACATAGCTATAATATCATATTATTCTATATATACTCATTCTTATTATCTATAATATATTAAATATAAATATATATTCATCTCTTTATAATATACTCTAATCTACTAATAATATATTAAAATATATATACATATAATTATTTACTATATATTCATATATATTATTCTATATATTACGAAATTTTTTCTATCTCAATATCATATATTATTTATTGAAAGGGAAAAGAAAAAATAAAATCTTTTATATATATAATCTAAGTTATGACAAAAACTAACTATAATCACGAATAATATCAGTGCCAATACTTGTTATTTATTTTATATACTAACTTAAATAATAAAATTTATATTAGAACAGTATTTGATTTTTTATTTTCATCATCTATAACTCTGTACATTATAGAGTCGTGTATATATACTTATAATAATCTATATATATCAATCAATATATATATAATATATATATATAATATATATTATTATAAATATACTTATATATATATAATATATTATCATTATTTCATACTTCTAAACCAATGAATATAATATTCTATATATATATATTTATATATAAATATACCTTACTATAATCTATAATATTATATATTATATTAATCAATATTAATATAAATAATATATTAAAATATTAATATATATAATATTTCTATCTAATAATTTACAATAGGCTATAATTGTGATTAGCGAAATACTTTTTTTTATTATAATATTAAAATATTAGTATTCTATCTATATAATGGCTTTGATAAAACTCCTCGTGGTTTCTTATTACTCTTAGTGATAAGTTTATTCTTACAATAATGAAAGCGTATAAATACATGCCAACTAGTCAATTGTACTCCCTCAACAATACTATCATTTCTTTTATTTTTAAATTTACCTCTATTCTAATTAGCTCTCTCCTATCATATCTATAAACTGTTTTTTCGTGCGAATAATAAGTAGTCATATCACCATCATACTCAAGTTTAAGTATATTATTAATAAACATCTAATCTATTCATGCATATATATCTCACATAATCATCAAATAAACATAATATACTTAAATACATCTATTCCTTGATATATATTTTAACATTCATATATTTGATTATATTATTTGCGAGTTCTTGAAGATATTTAAAATCTATTTAATTGTTATTGTTAATAAAGGGTACTTACGTCACTTTTTAGGACTACTGCTATACTTTTATATCTATTAAATCTATAGTGTAATATTGTTTACTTGATTAGACGTACACTTTCGTGGCAATGTCTACGGCGCCCCTGTTACTTTTGTGTTTCTCTATTTCTTAATATGAATTTAGAATCGTATGCTGCTGTCATCTTAATATCTACGATACTTGGTTAAGGTATCGTACAATTGACTCTTCAAGAGGTCTAAATCTCAAATAAAAAATCCTACATTGTGTAATGGCATAAAATTTTCTAGTTGATGTATATCTACTCTCTTTACTGATATATTCCTATATATCTATCTATTCTCCAGGAAAATTATAAACATATATCTTTCTATCCAATAATCTGAATCAGCCTTCATATTATATATATATATATTTCTATAATATATTTATATTATTATATATAATTTTCATATATATATTTTATATATATATTATTATATTTATAATATTATATATATATATGCTACCGCTAATAAAATTATCTGTTCAAAATTTCCCCCTTTCAAAAGAGTAGCTACAATTTTTATATTTATAGATAGAGATAAATATAATTATCATTTTTTGGCTATTGAGTAATTTTGTTGTTGTTGAAAGAAGTTAACCATATATGAATATGAAGTACTTCTAATCTTATATAGATAAAATATTTACTATATATTATATAGTATAATATATTAATTATATATATATTAATATATATATAATATTATTATTTATTATAATTTATAATATAAATATATTATTATATAATATATAAATCAGGAGTGTATATATAGTTTTATTTCAAATTTTTTATAAAGCATAAAAACATCTTTATTTGGTTTTATATTTTTTACTTAGCCGACTCAAATAATAAAATGTCTTTTAATCTTTCATTTTCAATTTTATTAGCAATCTTTTTTAGGAAGCAAAAATTAATAATTGAGTCCTGTAATATTATTTCGAAAATTTACTGATGTGCAGTATCAGCTCGCATTCTATCTTCCCAAGCTATTAGACATCTATTCATAAATCGAGAAAAAGAATATGCATTATGTAGTCCACACATTTTAATTTTTGACTTTATTAGAATCCATGCAGATCATAAGCATTGTCGTAGCGATATTCATATTTTTTTCACCACTTTTTTTGTCTTCTTTCCATTCCTAGTTCTTTTGTTCGATTAAAATCCTCTTAATATAATTTTATTCAATTTTATTTTGTATAATAATATCTTTAAATATAAATTATATCGTCTATTTAAATTCATAATTCTTTAATCTATAATTTATATATGGTTATTATATATAATATAAAATTAATATTAATTATCGTTATATATATAATTATATATAATACTTTACTATATATATATATTATATTATACTTATATATATATTAATTAATTGATTAATATTCATTATATATATTTAATATTTAATTTATTATATTTATTATATATTATATTTAAATTAATTAACTATTTAAATATTAATATATATATTAAGATGGTGCTAATTAATTAATGGTTAAAATATATCTAATTATTATCATTATTAATTTATATTAATATTAAGCATACTTAATTAATATTCAACAATACATAAAACTCTTATAATTTTACGGCAACGATATTAATAATAAAATCAGTGCAAAGTTTTAGTTGTTCAAATCGAAATTAATTTTGACACTAAACTTTAAGTGTCATATTTAAGAGTAATCTATTCATATTTCGTGGAAAAAGAGATAACTGATAGTTGATGTTTTCATTGTTTATTGTGCGCTTCTGGCGTATAAAGGCGAAGTTTTTTTTTCGAAGACTTCATCATAACTTTAAACAATAAACAACAATAAAATTTGTAAATTCGATTTTTGAAATTATTTATATCTTCTTCTCCTATTACGCTTCATTCCTATAACTTAGTATTCACGAAAAGTTGAAAATCTGTATCTCGCAAAAGTATTTCACTTGCTCAGAAGATACATGTTTCTACCTCCCCCCTATACTTTTATATCGGACTACTCTCATCATCTACAATTTCTTGAGTAAGTAGGTAATCTTTTTCGGTTTTCTTACGTGTTACGTTGCTTCTTCCAATTCTTTACAGACTAGCACATTGTTAATAATATAACTAGTTCAATGTGGAAATTTTATGCATGTCTTCTCAATGTTTCCACACTTTTTGATTCTCTTTTGCAAATCTGATTCGATCGCGTCTCTTCAAGTTACTATCATAATGAATATATTTAGTAATTTTATGTTTAAATTGTTTCAATATTTTAATATATAAACTTTACTTACAAATTATAAGAATATTATAATTAATTAAATAATATAAATAATCTTTTTATATTATTATAATAATCTTAAATATTATTAATATATTATATTAATTATTAAATATATTATATATAATATATTATAATATATATATATATCTATTATATAACTATATATTAATATATATCTATATAATATATAATATATATATATTATATCTTAATATTATATGAAATGTATCATTATATACTATATTATATAGCCATCTATTCGCTATCATACAATACAGTTTTTAAGGTGAGGTAAGAATTTTAAATCAGATGACCCTTGGGTTATTTAGGATAACAAAAATTGAGAATAAATTTAAGGCTGATCCCAGTATGGGATGCTATTGATACGGTTATAGGTAAAAATTGGTTTCTATTAATAATATGTAACTACAACGAAAAAAGCAAAGAATTAAATATTAATTTAGGCATACACAGGTGTGTATTTAAGTAACTGAAGTGACGCGTAGGTTCTGCATGAAATCTCATGGGACATTCGGTGTGTATATACATATCCTTATCTTAGAATCATTGACAGTAACCAATTACGTTATTAATAATGAATATTGCTTTCTTACTTTCTTTATTACACTTTACGAGATTTCAAATTATTGAAACAAGGAACACTGAGGAAATAGACTTGCCTAAGCTTAAGTCTTAATTTATTAAAACCTAGGGTGGAGACAAAATATTAATATAAACATTCCTTTTATTACTTTTTTTTTTCACAACTAGATTAGTATAGTTGTAGATGTAGTGATAATGCCGGATACTCAATCAATCATAATTGTCCAAAATTAAAAAGATAACGTATTTATCACTTATATTTTTTTCTGAGTTTTTCACTGAAGTTTTATTTTTATATGTAAAGGTTTCACATTCATACAACTTTGTTAAAAAGTTGAAAGAATAGATGAAGGAAGTGGTGTTTCCGAGATTTTTCACTTCCAGTGACAGTTCGCCGATATTCCCTTTTTTGTGTATTCGTGGTTATTGGGAATGATGCGGAAGATTTTCTCAGGCAAATGCATATCTCGTGGTTAATTTAATAAGTCATAGATACAAGTGAATTCTTATTGGGTAAAGATAAGGTATAAGACTGATAATTGCAAGGAAGCTAAAACGACGCTTTCTCCTTATAATGGAGGTAACTTCTATCACTAGATCGTAAATTTTCAATAAGATAAAATGGAAGAATTCCATAATTAATGGTAAACTAAATTAAAGATGTAAGTATATAGTGGAAGATGAGATTCATAGAAAAAGAATGTGAAGAGGGTCAAGTGATTCGCTGTCAGTGAGAGGTTAAAATAAAGTAGTATATAGTGTATCGTACTAAGAACAAGGCTTCATTCATTATCTAATAGTAGGTAGGAATTTGATTGCTTTGTGTGAAACTATACCACATGATATGTTGATAATATTATTATTATATCTTAACATTAATCATAAAGCTTAAACTAACGTATACTATAATATATACATGAAGAAAATCATATATGACTTGAGAGAGATAGAATATAGGTATAATGTAAATTAGAAATGTCCAAAAAGTACATGCTACTTTTACTGATATACTAGCTACCACAATATTCTCTTATTATTTAGAATCTTGTATCTGTAAAGCCAGCAAAAAAAATTGATTAGAAGATTAATAAATTCTATATACTACCTAATGGAATCCTTGTGAGAATGAATACGAATAATGATAGAGAGTGATGAGAATAGAAGAATGAGAGATGAAGTAAAGAGAGAAAAGTATAGAAGAGAAAATGGGGAGCTATGAAGAGGAGACAGAAGAGAGTATACATTGATAAGAATACGAATGTAATAGGAGAGATGATGGAATGAAAAGAGATATGATGAGATAAGTAAACAGCTATTAATATAAAGGGATTGAGGGCAGAGATAATAATTATTTCTACATTTTTTATATTTAAAATGAAATCAAATTTGACAATTAAAGTTATAGATGGAAAGAGAATGTTTAATATGCCAATGTTGAATGCAGCCGAATGTTCGAGCATAATTAATATGACGGGTAGTTAGGACTTGAATATAGTTGTTAGTAGAAAGGAGTAAGAATATAGTATATCTAGAATATTACGTTATCAAATAGTATGGTATAGTTAGATACATAAAATCATAATATGATGTAGAAAATGCTTCAGACTTTTAGTCAGATATGTAGATGATATATACATAGTATATGTCACATATATATTAGTTATAATCATTTTAGAAAGTATAGATAAAGCATATAGATTAAAAAATTTTTTTTTCTTATTCAAATATATAGTAAATGTACGTTGATGATGAGAACCAGTATAAAAGATGATTTGTCCATTCACAATGTCGACAGAGAAAAGAAGGTTTTAGCACGGTCCGCCCCCCCAAAAAACAGGGGAGAGTAAATTTTAGAGTCACGATTCAGGGGATGAATGATACCTATGTCTCTAAACATGGCACCCGAGTAGGTTCAGTTCTTCTCACGGCGCTAGGTAACTGTAATTATTGAGCCACGTGGCATAAAGATGTCGGAATAGAGTATGTTAACAATTGCTCTGGAAGGCCGAATTGAAAAATGAATGGAGGAATCAACTGAACGAAATGTCAGAAATATTCACAAGAGAAGGTTATATTATGTTTTAAAATCATATTTGAGTTGCTTTTCGATGATTTATACTGTAATTCGTGCAAAAAGTAGAAAAAGAAGAATTGAAAGATGAATGACTGCTTGACTTACAAAGCTCTGATTGGGTTTATGCATATTCTAAGGCTAGCGCAAAATTATCGCGAGGGATTGCAAGAGCTATCGCAATCAAAAATCTCCTCTTAAAGCCAAAGAAGTAATCCTTCCATGGAAATTCAACACCGCTTAAGATGTCACATTTCCTTGACGAAGAAGAGACCTTTAATAAGGATGACTTGAAAAATATAGAACAGAATACATGAATGCAAATATGATATG
>JABUQX010024027.1:10000-12500 GCA_015478945.1 Trachelipus rathkii | reverse complement strand
GCATTTTTAACATCAAAATCATAGTAGTTCTTAATCACACTAAAGTCTAAACTAACAGTTGAAATAGACATAGGGATTTTTATTATCAGAATTAAAAGTAAATTTTTTTTTTCCTTTTAAATATCGTAATAAGAAGACATTAGCATCATTATAAATAATAATATAACCTTTAGTTATGTTTAATAGTAAAATAAAATACTCTTATGATTATTAAAACGGTGTACTGTCCAGCAAGACAACTTCTAATTATAATTATTTTGCAATGACAAGAGGCTCGAATGTTCTGTACTAAAATTGCTTTATCGCATTATACATGATATTATCAGACTTACCAATCATTGGCTACATACCAGAGTATAAGTACTAATATGAAAGACTCCTTATGGTGTATTTATATTGCTACCACACGTTTTTCTATAATTTTATAATTCACTATTGATTACTATGTTTTTACTGATGCGAATACCACAACTTGGGAGTAATATATATATATATATATATATATATATATATATATAATATATATATATATATATATATATAATATATATATATATATAATATATATATATATTATATATATGTTGGTTGTGTGTGTGTGTGTGTGCGTGTGTGTGTGTGATATGTGTGTGTGTGTGTGTGTGTGTGTGTGAATGGACTTCAAGGAAACAGCTCTATAAGACTTGTCAAAGCATCAAGAAGTGAGCCTCTTTTCGGGTTTCCTTGCATATTCATCCAAAGTTATTTCCTGTAGTTTCCACTTAGGCTCTTTAAAGTATTCTCATTTTATTGCAGGAATGTATGTGTATCTGTATTTATAAGTGTGTGTGTGTATGTGAGTTTGATAAGTGTCTTTATGTAAAACACAAACATACTTCTTGGTACTTTTGTTAAAGAAAGGAGAAACTGCTACCGAGCGAAGAAAGGAAGGCTTAATATTCATTGTTTCTTTATGTTGACCGGAAGAGGAAAAATAGAAAAAGAGATGAAGGAGTCTGAGGGGGAGAAGTAGTAATCATTTCCCCTCAGTAAAATGAGAAGGGGGGAGGTGAAAAGAAGGAGGAAGAAGATAAAAAAAGAAAAAATATAATGAGTGGATGTGCATAAATTTTGACAAAAACTTTCCATTAAAAGAAAAACGCTAATGTTTTAAAATCAAATTTACGAGCAAAACATTAATTTGAATATTGCTTTTCGTATTACGCGATACACTTTATGACTTCCAACTTCCTCTCCTAATTATTGCCTTTCTTTTCTTTAATTTTAGTCTCTTTACGACACTTTTCTTGTGTCTAATTCTTTTGCTTTGTTCCAACCAATTCTGTTGTTTTCATTCTGTTTTCAATTATTCAATAATGGAAATGAAAGCTCTTTAAAGCTCGTAGCGGTACTGCAACTCTCATCTGAATATTGTCGTCATCTTCAGCATCATCTTCATTTTCTTTCTCAATTAATTACAAAGACAGAAATTCTGATACTCTGACAAACAATTTAATTAACCTACATCAAGTATTTCTTATACATTTGAATATGCAAAAAAGAAAAATAAATAAATAAAAAATAAAACTCAAAAGGGGAAGAGAAAGGCAATGAAACGAGTTTGAGTCCATTGCGAGGGTGTCTAATAAATGATTTCCAGACGGCTTTAATTGACTTATCAATATTCATGCATGCAAACTCAAAGTATACACACAAACATTTATACAATGAAAGGGATATAGAACATCAAACTAAAATACATGATTAAAGAAAATCTTTATTTAGATTTAAAACTATTGACCCATTGTTTTGCGATATTTTTCAATAGTTATGCGATATTTCCTGACCAGAGAACAAATAGTAGCATAGTTTAACCAAATTTTTATTTTTAATTAAACAAAGATTTTTTTTAGACGATTCATTTAACTAATTGAATAAAATGAAAATGGGTTGCAAGACTGCATGCCAGGATAAGTTAACTGGGATGTGACAGCTGCGTACTCTAGAGCAGCGGTCTCCAAACTTTTTTGATGGCGTACCCCTAAGACGTAAATAATTCTAAGTTGTACCCTCGTATAGACTTGTAATATATATATATAGTATATATATATATATATATATATATATATATTAATATAATATATATATATTATATATATATATATATATAGGTACTATATATATATATATATATTATATATATATATATATATATATATATATATATATATATATATATATAAACTAACGACAAATTTATTTTTTATGCATCCACCCGTTTAAATAGTGGTATAAAACTGTTTTTAAATTTTGTAATGTAGAGCTAGGGTTTGGTGTTTATTTGGGTCATTACCTAACTTCGGAGTGTATACCGTATGTAACTACACCTGTATAGAACTAAATGGCATTTTAAAGACAACCAACCAAATTACGAAATTCCGGAAATAATACATTCATAGGAGAACCAAGATGAGTAAGAACCAAAACCAACTGACGAAACGAAAACCCTAACTGTAAGTCG